>JAOTQE010068248.1:0-17365 GCA_025631205.1 Nesometra sesokonis
AAATTTGGCTAAAGTCTTTGTTATTTGGCGAAAAAAAATCGGCTGTCTTTCGCCAATTTGGCGAAGGAAAATATGACTTTAGCGTGAGCGTAGCTTTAAAACGTAGTTGCACTCCCTTAATAGGGGCACCAGGTCCAAAATCTACCATAAGAACAAAAAATAGACATACATAAGGGCTAAAACATGGTACCAGGACATCGTTTTTTTTTTTTGCTCGTCAGAATAAAACCGGCAACCATGCCCACCCGGACCTGGAAAAAGGCACCCCTCCCCTTTTGGTGATCCTAGATCCACTCCTGACCAAGACCTTGGGACAGGATTTGTAATGTAATTCATGCCTCAGTCTACAGAGGTGAAGCTTTTCTGTCATTGTAATGAAAACCTAATCACCATGTTGGCCTCCAAGCAACAGCACCACTTCCAAAATTATTGAGGTTCCAATGATTTCTTTCATTTCCTCTTACAGCACCAATATGCCATTGTTGAATTTGAATCTGAAGATATTGTTGAACAAGCTCTAGCCACCAAGAAGCACACCATTGGTGGTAGAAAAGTAAATGTTAAACAACGAGAATGGAAACCAGTAGTTGGAAAACCAAAACAACCAAAGAAGAAGAATACTACAAAATGTCAGATTGATGATGTGGTCATTGAATCTATGGCAGGAATGGAAAATGTAAGAATTTTTTTTCCTAATCTCTGTTCATTATTTCACAATCAATGGTTGCTTTAAAGAAGAGGAAGAGACCAATACTCAAGGTGATACTTTTGCATGAATGATTTTGTAATGTTATGATTTGGAATTGGTTTTTTCAATAAGACATTAAAAAAGCATCAAAATATACTAATAAAAGAACACAATATTATTAGTTATCACATTTATATTTAATTATCAATGTATACCTTGAAATCTGGAATATCATGGTACAACATTGTAAGCTTAGATATAAAACCCAGCAGTGTTTCTTTGCATAGGCTAGCAATGATCGGTTGACCGACCACATGATAATGGAAATGCAAATTTTAGAGACACTATTAAAACCTGCTTTAATACAGCTATAGTTTTTATGCACAATGTCAAGCAGTGGACAGTATGAAGGTTTTTGTTTATATTAAAAAAAATTCAATACATTAATACAATGATCCTGATAGGTGACAGAACAGATGCATGACCTTCTGGCAAGATTACAGCTTTCACCAGATGATGTTAATCTCCGCTACTTGATATGCAGACTCCTTCAAAGTGTGTTTCAGGAGTTTATGCCATATGCTGCTGTTGCTCCATATGGTTCATCAGTCAATACTTATGGAGTGAAAGGTTGTGATCTTGATTTAAACTTGACTGTAGATGGCAGAGATCTTGAGTATGAGTTCTCAACACCGCCAGCAGAGGATGAGGTTGGTACTTTGGAAGTCTTATCATAGCATACATCCAATGTATACTGACATTGATATTACAGTATCAAGAAATATATAGTTACTGAATTCTTGTCATATATTCTGGGACATTTCTTTGTGTTGATAGACTATGCGCATTTACATTTGATGTATTCATGGTTATATAAGTGGTGACATTTTAAACAGGCGGCCGTAATTATTGTTGCGCCGGCAAAATTACATATTCCACAGTTAAGCAAGTTTGACCCATCAAGTGGGGGTGGGGGGTGCCAGGGCAGTCGATCATTTTTGTCGGGAATTAGCATAAAAAATATTTTTGTTGTATTAGGTATGTATAGCCCCCACTGACATCTTCTGCACGTCAAGCGCCCCTATTATCGCCAAAATATAGTCACGCTCCCCTTCCAAATATTAGGAGTGCCGGGTATATAATTGACCCTAAAAATAGAAAGTAGACATACAAATGGTGCAAAACAGGCTACCAGGGCACACAATTTTTTGGGGTTTTTTTTTGGTTGTCAAAACCAAACCGGCAACCACGCTCACCCGGACTTTTGAAAGGGCACCCTTCCCCTTTCGTTGGATCAAAAATCCGTCCCTGGTTGCTCCCCCCCCCCGCCCCTATCAGAGACCATATTAATCCTTTCATTGTGTGCCCTTGGGACTACCAGGGGTAGACATCATGCTTTCCCCAGTACTACGAGAGGCATGAAATATAATTTTTTAAACAACTAGTTCAAACTCAATTTTTAAAGGTGGATCTACCATGTTAAATTACTAAGATCTACCTAGCATCACAGAGAACTACCTAGTAACTAGGTAGTATATTTGTTGATGTTATTGATACCTTTAATAAGTAATTGATTGTCATGATGTCAGTTCTAATTAGTCTGAAGGTCTATTAATGGCTGTATTTTCCTATGCACTGGTAGAGCTTTGCTAATCATCCTTGGTGTCTCCCTTGAGAGGGGAGCAGACCTTGTGTTAATTGAGAGATTTATAGGTTTGGTTAATAATGTGTTTGTGGTAGATAATAAGGTTGGTGGATGGTAGTTATTACAGGGTTAACCCTGATAACTACCTATATCTACCTTTTGACTACCATTGTCTACCATGTTATTTTTTTCAAAGTGATGTACCTGGCATTTATTCAGAAGAAAAGGCACTTGGTCACTTGCCATTCTGTCTACTATGGTACTGATATACTGCATATCCCTGACAACCCCTCAACATAAAGCAAAGTTCATCATACACATCCTTGAATTCCTCAAAAGTACTAGAAAAACAAACATGCATTTTCCAGTACTAGAAACTCCTGGAATATGCTAATTGTCCTTAAATGTCCTGGAAATTTCATGATATTGAAATTTAGTTGAAGTAAAAGAGCTATTTTCATTAAACTCCAAAGGTTAATTTTTATTTATTTTGAACCACGCATGGCAAGAACATTAGTTGAGTGTCCTTGAAGTTTAGAATATATGAACTGGAATGTCCTTGAAATGTACTTAGTTGTTTTAAGGTGTATGAACCCTGATACAGTCTAATATGTGAGGTCTCACTACAAAATGAGTCACATCGTAGGTGGCATCAAATTGAGATAATCAGGAAAATAGGTCTGAAGTCAAATTTTTGAGAAATTTAGTTTTAATCAATTATGAGTTCTGTAGTCGGTACTTATATTTCATCATAATATACTTTTTAGATTAGTTTTCATTCAGTAAAGTGTCCTTCATTCAGATTTTCTGAGATTTATAGTCTTTTAATTGTTTATTTTTACATTGCTTCATCGGCGATTTTCTCAAAACAGCGTTTTTATACATGAAAACTTCAGATGATCAGATCTACTTATCCAATAATTGTCATTTAAATTGTAGATTACAGCTTATATTATGCTCTATTAGAATGTACCAATAATTCAATTTTGGATTTTCCTACCATGAAACTCATTTTGTGGTGAGACCTCATATTAGGTATGCAGTCATGGCCAAAAAGTGGACTCCAATGTTTATGATCCAGTCATATCTTTAATTTTTTTTATCTTATCAAAATCTTCAAATTAATAATTAGTAATTCTTTACTTTCTATCAGATTCATCAGAAAGTCGACAAGAAAAACCTGGAGGAATTTGATGAGAGTGAAATGCTTGATATCAAATACGATGATGAGGGCGCCACCATGGATATGATTTGTAAGATAATTCGGCAACTAGTACCAGGAATGAAGCATGTTCGAGGAATTCCATTGGCTCGCAAACCAGTTGTAAAATTCTGTCATTCTCAATCTGGTCTAATGTGTGACATTTCTATTAACAATAGGTACAGTATTTTGACAAAGATTCAAAACATATCCTTCAACAGGAAATTCTTTGCTTGTATGTACAATTGGTTAAACAAAATAAGTTAAAATATTAGAGATACAGAATTTGTGGATTATGCTTTCACAAGTGCCAACTAATAATTAGTAAATTTGTAATACAAAAATGTAGCCTAATAATTATGAAAAAAAGTACATTGGCAGTAAATTATTTTGCTGTTTGCTGTATAATTTACCTTGGCTGTAACATCATCAATATAGGTTGTTTATTTGTGCCTAAAGTTTCACTTCATCAATTTGTAAATTTATGCTTGAAAAACAAAAAAATTTGATTTGATTTATTCACGTTTTACTACTGCATGAACACAAAATACAAAAAAACAACTTGTTTCCATCATAAAGTTCAATATAATGATATGTAGCATCTAAACCAGGTATGCTTAATTTATATGGCAGCAATTTTGTTACTGATGCCCAGCACCAAAATGCCAATAATTATGTTACATTATTGGAATTAATTTTTAATGGCTGAAAATGTATCAAACAATACTGTAACATTTACTGTATATAATATAGGTTTAAGTAATGAGTAGTGTCAAAATGTTAACAGATGATATCATAATTTATTCATAAGTAAAATGAGTTTTGTTAACAATTATGGTGATTTCCAGATTTAAGGCAGTCAGGAGAGGAGGCTAGGGGGGCTACCAGCCCTGCTGTCGGGGGACCTTTTCCCCCTCCCCAGGGAGAAATTTACGATTTTGTTGGGCGCCTAGTAGGTCAAGATGAGCCCCAAATGCACCAAACGGCCGAAAAAGGCATGCTAAATACAGCAAGTAACATTTTTGTTTGGTTTTTTTTTTTTTTGCTTGTCAAACTGAAAACCGAGAACACACCCACCTGAAACTTGGCCTATTCGTCGGGGTCCGTCGGGGGTTACCCTCCCTGTCTGGGGCATTGCCCTGCCATTGGGGAATTCCTGGCGCCGCTACTGCTGTCAGCTCTCCTTTTCCAATGTTGATATTTACTAATTTTTCTTTTCCTGACCCTTAGTCTTTTTTCTGGTAACTATTTCCCTGATCTATCTTCCGGTCTCTCCAACTAACTCTCAGGTTAATATTAACCTTAACAGGGACAGATTTAAGAGGGGTGGGGTGCAACCGGTGCGCACCCCATTATCATAAAAACGTAGTTTCGCTCCCCTTACATTAGGTGCGCCGGGTCAAATATTTACCCCAAAATACGGTTAAAATATGGTGCCAGAGCACCAAAATGGGGAAAATGACCTTTTTTGGCTCGTCAGGAAAAACTCCTACCCAGACTGGTAAAGTGCGCGCCCCTTTCCGTGGACCCTGGATCCGCCCCTGCTTAATGTAGTCCAGTGAAAACTACCTATTCACAAGAAGATATAAATATATAATGATGAATACATAATCCTTTTCAATTCAGGCTTGCCTTACGAAACACAGAGCTAGTTTCATTCTATGGTAAATTGCATCCAGTTGTGCGTCCTTTGGTTTTTGCTGTTCGACAGTGGGCTAAAGTGAAGCAAATTGCCGGTAATGTTGGAGCAGGGCCGAAACTAACCAACTATGCACTCACTCTACTGGTAATTACATATCTCCAGACAGAGGAAGTCAAAGTGCTGCCATCTATGGAAGAGTTACAGGCAATGAATGGTAAGAATTTTGCTACATAGGGCCGATTGAAGGATTCTGAACTAGGCAACATACTATAGGCGTTTAGGATCCATTGGGGTTCTTTTAAGACCCCCTTAAATTAGTCCCTGATAACTAAAGCTTAAAAGTTTTAGTTACCAGGAACTAATTTAAGGGGGTCTACTTGCTTGAAATTCACCTGATAAATATTGCTTAGTTGGTTTTGGAATGAAAAACAAGAAACCTCCATAGGGGCCTGTGTCTCAGGAAATTGGCGAAGGGGGTGCTCGAACTGGGTTGGGTTTTTACAAGCAAAATAAAAGCTTTTACCCTATTTTTACCCCATTGGCAAGTTTTTTTTTTCGTCACAGTCTATCTCCTCTGAAGGGGGTGCTCATTTTCACTGAAGGGGTGCTCGAGGCCCAATTTTCAAATTTGTATCCTAACTTCAGTGTTTTAGGCCTCCAAAGGGGGGTGCTCGAGCACCGTAGCACTCCCTCTTTCCCACCACTCGGCGTATATGCTACTGTCCCAAGATGCACATCAAGGTATATTGCTACAAGATTTTCCTTGCTTGTCTCCCCCACCACGTCACAATCATGGATCTGGATCCATTTTAAACAGTTTTTAATGTTACACGAATGCTTTACATACAGCTTTTGTTGTTTTTCTACATATCCTTTGCAGTGATTAAGCTGAAAGAAATATTTTTGGAGCAGTTTGGCTGATTTAGCTTTAAATTGATTAGCCAAATTCAAGTTTAATGAGGCAAAACTTGTGAAAAATAATGCTATTTGAAAAGTTTAAATTAAAATTCATTAGTTATTTGGCTAAACTGGAATTTAAAATTTTAGCCAAATTCAAATTTGGCATAGGATTTGGCTATTTGGCTAGTGGCAGCTTAAACCCTACCTTTGTAATTTCTATGGCATTGTATGGTTAAACTGTTATACTTTTTTGAAATATTTTGATTTTGAAATATTAAAACTGGAATTTCTTTGTATATTTTATAGACAAAGACAATTTCTTGAATCTACTCCTGCAGTGGTTAAGCTGGAAGATTTTTTTTTGGCAATTTGGTTGATTTATTCTTAAATAGATTACACAAAAGCTATCAAACAATGTATACAAAATTGAGTTTAAAATTCATTAGTTATGTGGCTACTTGGAATTTTAAAAATTAGCCAAATTCAACTTTGATAGGGGATTTGTCTATTTGGCTAGTGGCAGCTTTTAAAACACTACGCCTGGAATTGTATCTACATTGTACCCATTGTCTCTCTCAGGCTAGGCACTTTTTATAGGTTTTAAACTCCAGTTCTCTGATGTAGGGAATCCCATTTTATACCTTATATTTTGGTTGTTTTCACAGATGATGGTGATGATTGTATTATTGATGGGTGGGACTGCACTTTTACCTGTGATGTCAACAAGGTTAGATTTACCACCAAGGAACAATCAGCAGGTATTCCAACTTTAATGAATTAATAAAACATTTTAATAAATATTAATATTTTATTTTAATTAAGCTGTGTCCTATGCTAACACAACATCTTTCTCAATACATGTCTGTTTTAATTTCTAAAATGTTTTTTTTTTTATGAATTAAATTACAGAAAACCTACTGGTCGGATTTTACAAGTTCTACGCAGCTGTGGACTTTTCATGCCATGTAATTTGCCCGAAGAATGGAAAGGTACTTTCGTTAGAAGAATTTCAGAAGACGACAGCAGTTCTAACAAAGGAGTTTAAAATTGGTTCATTAAATGTGCAAGACCCATTAGACTTAAGTCATAATATAGCTGGCAATGTCAATGAAAAGATTGTGAAAAGATTAACAGGTGAACTGAAAGTTGCACAAGTGATCTGTCAGTCAAAGAGGTTCTCAAGACAAGATAGTGAAAGGGGGACAAAGTCTTGGGGGTTGATGCTGCTGTTGAAAGATGGAGCCGGTGAACCACTGAAGGCGGATGTTGTTGGATGTTTGGAGGTAGTGTTCAATGGTTGCTCATTCTCTGATGAGTTTAAAAGGAAGTGGGAAGGTGACAGAGATGGTGCTGTTACTGATTGGGTCCACCAGATGATGTTATTTTATAAAATGGTTTTACAGGACGTTTTAAAATTTGATTGCCATGTTGTTTCAGCCACAGAGAAACAAGACCTGTCGTCTAATGCAAGTTTAATTTCTGAATCTATTTCTGAGTCTATTGAAGATGTAGATGTCACTAGTACAAGAGATTCTTTAAAAAGACACCTTGATGATAATTCTTCTTTACCAACCAAGAAAATGAAAATTGATCAGCAAGATGAAGACTGTGAAAGTCCACTGAAGTCTGACACTAGTTTAGATCAAGCATGTTCCACAGAAGTGTCTTTCATCTCTTCCGATGTCAATGATGATCATATGGTAGATATGGAAGTCCAGTCATCTACATCCTCCGTAATCTCACTTCCAGGACAACACCTTGCAACGTATTCGTGCAAGACCAAATTCCCAATGTGGGTTGGCCGGAGGAAACTTCGACGAGTCTTGATGAAATTACCAGAACACAAGACGAACCTATTAGCACTAGAGAGTGCAGTAACCTCCAAGGTCATTCAGGAACAAGAACTCATGGGTGATGTAAATTTTAAATCTGGGTCAATGAATATACAGTTACATCTGAGAAAGGTTGCAGAAGAAGGTGGTTGCAGACTTCGTCTTAAGATGGTACCAGTAACAGAGGAAGTCGAATGCAAAAGCTTTTTTCACTTTTTTGAACATTTCTTTTCTAAACTCTTATCTGACCATATATTTCAATAGACTCTCCAGAAAGAACTTGAAGCTAACTCAGTGTTGTATGATGGGAAATTTGGGTCGTCAATCTAAATTGCACATGTAATCAGCCCCGAAGGCTGACATGATTCTCAAACTTGCCCTTATGACTTTTAGGTCTGACAAATAGAGATGAGTTGTGTATACAGTATATCTGCTTATTGACAACACTGTATATGAAGAAAAAAAAATTTTCATAGCTTTAAATTTATTTTTAGTACATTATTTATTAACAGGACATTTTAAGTACATTATATGAAACCATTTTATACAGAAATCTTAATATTCCATGCAAATCTCATGCATGTTTTATAAACTTCTGAATTTTAAACAAAAACATTTATTTCAATGTTTTGTTAGGTACAATTTTATTGAAAAATGTTATAATATAATTATTCTTTATTAGAGTGTTTAACAGTTGTGCTAACCTTGGTTAGCAGGCCCAGTGCATAAAACACTGTTGGTTTGATTTAATAATACATTAATGTAAAGTTACAGACAGGCATAACATTTTATCAAGAAACTGATGGCAACTAGGTTAGGTTCTAGTAAACTATACTACAGGTAATTAGCAATTGTGCTAGCCCCTATGCTTATTCAGAACACTAAAAATTAGGGTATGTTCAGACCCGACGATTAAGCAGAGTGTAATGTACGCGGCGTACGATTATTTGTGTCTAAACTAGCCGGCGATTAGCATAAGTCAGTAATCCGAAGCGTAACTTGAGCTTCCTGCAAACCCCGGTTTAGCGTAAGCTACGGATCTACACCTCGTACACATGAATGGTTTTGTCTTGTGTTATGCGTTGTCCAATCACAATTTGCAATCTGTCTGCATTGGCCAATCAATTACGGATCACTGTCATAGAAAACCCCACTGGTGGCAATTTTAAAATTGCCTATGACTTGTGCTACGCCTTGTGTCCGAACACCATGGTCGTTACATCGCAGATTTGCTTACGTCTTGCTTACGCTAAACTCTGCTTAAGCCATGAAATCTGAACATAACCTTAGACTGATTTAAGGTCATTGTCATAAACCGTGTCATCGTACTAAGTCTTGCCATTGTGTGGCTAGTAGGATGGCCAGTTGATTTCGGTTCTGACAGCCATTCTTTATGGAAAATGTTCATCGACATAGATGAGTGTTCTAATCACTACTGGACAATGTACTTAAAATGTTCTCCATCAATAGTGAATTTCACAATAAGCGCCCTTTTATCTTTTGGGTTTTTTGCACATTCTATACTTCCAATTAAAGTGTCTCCTAGAAGAAAACAAAGAAAGCACATTTGATAATTTAACTTCTAAAGATGAAAGTATAATTTTTTATTTTGTTTATGATATATCAAAGTTGGTATATTTTATTTTTATGTTTTTTACAAAACTGTAAATGAAAACATTATTTTTAGTATAATGTACAAACAACCTTTTTAGTTCTTTAAATGAAATATACTGTTATGTGAACTTAACTGTTATGTACCACAATGTGTGTGCTATTTTTCAGGAAACAAGTTTGTGGTTGGGCATAAATAAATCAAAAACATTTTGTTATATTTTCATCTTATTGTAGTTTTAATTTTGATAAAGCCCAAACAGATCTGTTGAAAAAAATTGTTTTAATTGGGGTTGGTCAATTGGCAGGGATGCCATTATGCTGGGTGGAGATGGGCAGGGCCACCCACCTTAAAATTTCCAACCCACCCTAAAGCCTATTTGAAGGCCTTCCAACCAATCAAATTTCAACCTGCCACCCACCCTAAGCCTCTTAAAGATATATTGTCACATGAAAATGACCAAAAAATCATCAATATTAATTTTGAAATTAATAACTTGATCATATCAAAGTAGCATCAAAGCTAAGAACTGGAGAATAGAAATTAGTGTATTGAAAAATTGTTTAATACGATTTTTACAGTGAGAAATTATCAACAATATAGAGGCTTCCAGCCTTTTTGATGTTTTTTGCTCATTTTTAGCATATAATGTTGCAATATTGGGGGTAAATAATTTTAAAATAACCTAATTTCTAGTGTCATCGTCATAACTTATGTATTTCTTCAAGATAAGCAAGTTATTTTCATAATCTAATTTCTGTCATTTTTCAAGTGACAGTACATCTTTAAAAAGGTAAAAAAAAACTGTTTTTAATCATTTTACCACCCACCCTTACGCTGTTGCTGCCCACCCTTGGATTTTTCTAGCTACACCCCTGAATTGGATAATCTCTTTATTTTAGTAGGTACCTTTTACTGTATTTATAAATAACACACATTTTATTTTCTATATTTCAATTTTGGTATAAGTATTTCTTACAATGTATGTATGTATGTAGCCAAGAAATGTGAAAACTAAAAAAAAGCCCATACCTGATATTGTGTCGGTAGCGCTTGGGCAACAAATAATTTTTGTTAGGTTTAAGTTTTTCAATGGTCATGTTGTTAAAATACCCTATTCATACTAACACCACACTGTGACATAATAGCAATGTAAAATTGTTACACAGTGTGATCAGGGTAACAAGTTAGAAAGTATAATGCATACTCCAAGCAGGAGATAAAAAAGTTAGATAACTTGATTGCCACATATTCAATTCACAATGGATTCCACTGGTGCTGATTAATAAAGCTCCCTCTATCATTGCATAGAAACATGCACCTGTTTGACAAACTAAACGTGAATGTGGTTGAACGAAAGGTTAAATCTCAACTAGTTAGAATGCGATTTTAGTTTGAATAGAGGATATAAAGCCTCATTCGCACTGGGCTAACTGGGCTAACTAACAGACTCGACAGTAAAATCACAATTATACCCGATTCACACATACAAACATCTTTACCAAATGTAACAAAATGTAACCAGGATATCTCCCGAGTTTTTCCTACCGAGATATCAACGCATTCACACGCGCAAGTAAGTAATGTCTAGTAATGCGAAGGTCATTTAAAAAACCCATTAGATAAATATATTCACTGCAAATGCGTACTGGTTGTGGTACTAATTTTACAAATTTTTCTAGGCCTAGAGCCTAGGCCCATTCGTTCATAAGCTTGGAGGGCCGGAGTTGGTTATCGCGGACTTCCAATTGTCTTTTGCAGTAGGAAGTACTAACCATCACGGTAAACATTTGAAGCAGTCAAAAGCGTATTTAGAAATGTCCGTTGTTTCTGACGGTTTTTAATAATTCTAGAGAGGGCATTTTTAACATCACGCCGGTGTTCATTTATATGCCTTCTCCTATTTCCACTCATAATTAGCGTTGATAGAAAAGATTCGTCCATATTACAATCCCGGTGTAACAACAACAACGAAACCCCGCGAAAGACCAGTGTTTTTTAATCGAGCAGCATTACTGCGCATGCGCAGAGGCATCAGGTAGTATCTCGGAATATCTCGGAATCTTTACCAGCCTCGAGGAAATATGTATATATTTGTTAACTATTGTTTTTCTGGTGATTGATTTAAATTTTTTACACATTGGTGGCTGCAAAATGGGACTAAATTCCAGTTTGATGTAAACATTCTTACTCATCAGAAAATAGAATATAAACTTTATTAATATGCCTATTGCAATTAAGACTCAATTTTTATCAGAGAAAATAACTGTTAAATATACAGTAAAATATGTAATTGCCATCATTATTCCAAGTCTACTTCAGGTAAAAAATGATGATCAGTTACTATTAGGCTTACATCTCAAATAATCCTTTCCTGCCAAGGTACTGTTCCTCCTAGAGGTTGTTCAAGTAGGTCTACTCGGCTACTGATTTTGACGAAACCAAGCAGTATTGGATCAATGTCCGATGTATCGGATTGATGTCAGATTACTGTCAGGTCACCCTCGGATAGCAGTCCAACCGCAATCAGATCAATCAGACGATGCAGATGAAAAGGCGGACAGACACTGGACCTCTATCAGTCTTCCATCCGATTGCACTGATCAATGTTGGATCTCAATCGGATTTTTTCGAAAAATTGGCAACAAAAAAAGTGGATGTTGGGTGATTTTTCATCGGAACTCATCGGAACGCTCTAATTTTTGATTGAATTCCGATTATGTTCTGATGGTCAGTGGAATGGGGGTATAAATTACCGATCTACAAGCAGTTTTGAACAGGGAGGTATACCTCCCTGTTTTGAACTAATTTTTCAATACTTTCTTTATCCTGGATTACATTTTCAGTAACACCATACTGCTTTCCAAAATAGTTCAGTTACAAAGGATTCATTACTTTGGAGCACTAAAAATAGCCTACAGACAAAGAAAATCAGTTGTTCAAAACTATTACCATACCCTGAGATGAAAGGCTTAGGAAGGTGGGAAAAATGACACTAATACAATTACTTATTGAGATATACTAACGTTAGTTTTTGGAAGGCTCTGTGGCCTAATGAATAAAAAGTACATCATCTGCGCAAAACAAATCACCAAAGAGGTGAGAATAGACAAACAGGTTGTCTTTACAAAAGTCCATGAACAGTTGAACATAGACTAAAATCACAGTAGAGGCGAGTATTTTTACACGGTTGCCTTTAAGTAACTGTATTTTGAAAACGACAGCTGTAAATTTGACCCTAGATCGACACGGATCAAGGTGAAAAAATAAATAATTTGACTATAACAAATGGCATAAATGATCATACAGGAGTAAAGATAACAATAACACCGTACTCTCAAAAACAAGTGCCTTGATTTAAACGATTTACAAAGTACTGTAGCAAAATTAATTATCTGTTTTCTCTTGTTTTTTGCAAAGGGCATTCTATCAGTCTTTACTTTTTCCATGGGCAGATGCAGAATTTTTGAAAAGGGGAGGGGGGGGGGTGGTGGTAAAGAGTCAAAAGTTTTAAGGGAAGACTGGAGCATACTGACCCAGAAAATTTTGGTCTTTAGATGTCCAATGGCTCTCAGTTACTCAGTCCCCAAGTATGCATCTCCTGTTCCATGCATGCTGCAAATTTGGATTTGGCCCTCAATGACTGTTGCTGAATTATGAAATAGCTAGCATAAACCCACCTCTCATTCAGAGAGTTGTCGCCAGCTAGGGAGAATGATAGAAACACCAAGTTGTTGCACAATTCAACACTTGTTATAGCTTTAAAATGAAGAGGGGGGAGGGTTCAATTATCAAAATCAGACTTCTATAACCAAAGTTACGGAACAAAATATACAACACAATTTCATTTGTATTTATATTCTGTTGTTTATTTGTTTATTTTTCAAAAATCTTCATGTGTAACAATTTGGTGGGTTTTGCCATGTCTGCCTATTTGCATAATATTATATGGCCCTATGCGCCACCTGAGCCCTAGCATTGCCTTGTCCGTTTTCCTATTCTAGCTACGGCTCTGCATGCACCAAGCCTTAAAGCAGGGATACTGTAAATCTAAGCTGCTTAAAGGGTTTCCATTTTATATGACAAAAAGCTAAGTATAGGTCATTAAATTATTCTCATGGGATTTTGAAACAACTATAAAAGGTTTAAAATTATAAAAATCATTTATGAAGACAGCTAGAATGTTCTATGAGGAAACATAAATTGAAGTCGACTGTAAAAAAACCCCCTTAGTTAACCATGATTTATTCCGAGCTAAAATTGATTTTGGCAAGGGTACCCTAATAAGGTCAGCGGGTGCAAGTACTTTGATATACATTTGACAAATTGGTAGCAAGTCTTAACAAAGATTGATGAGGTGTTTACCTGGGGGCTCAAAAAGTTCTTTCTCAAAGTTCAGATTCAGTGAACCACGGATGAAAGGCAATGTGATGGGGAGACCAAACAATTAACCGCTGAAGGGTGCTATTCTTTGCCATGGGATCTAGTGTATGTTCATACATGTCCGCTAACGGTTACCATCATCAAGATACCGAAATACAGTTAAGCCATATCGTTCTCACACGACTCTCCCGATCGTGGTAATTCGGAATCCTAACATCTGACCCATTAAGAAATACTCGCATCTGATTGGTGAGTAGCGTGATCCCAGTTATTCTCTGATCTTGATACCGATTGGTATTGTGATACAGCATCGAGATCCTGTAAGCCACTTATGGAATCGTGATTGGTCGTTCACATGCAATTATTTAACTGTTAAATTAACCAATCGGGCCCGATCTTGATACCAGGCATTTTAAAATTTACATTATTTCAACAGATTATATATTTTAACAGATTTAGAATCTATCTATCTAATAGATAAGAATACCCTTGGAAAAAATAAAACTCTCTGACTAGGTAGATCTACCATGTTAAAATGCTAGGGAGATCTACCTAGCACCATAGAGAACTACCTAGTAATGTAGTATAACCAGTCTGCTGATGTTATTAATGGGGTTTATTCTAATTAATGGCTGTATTTTCTATGTATACTTGTAGAGCATTGCTGACCATATCCTTGGTAGTAGCCCTTGATATGATAGATTTTATAGGCTTAAGACTGTTAACTACCTTTATCTGCCTTGTTGCTACCATTATCTACCATTTTAACAGATTTAGTTTTTCAAAGGGTAACTCTATCGTAATCTATTGAAAATCGCAGGTCTAGACTAGGGCTCTGATTAGAATAGGGATTTTCCTTATACAATTATTTATAGACATTTCATGATGATAGTGTTAATAACAATAATTCTGAGTTACATGTGAAAACATGCGGCAAGCATGTGAACATCACACAAAATAGAATTGTCTAAGACAGTCAATAGCGCTCCGCACTAGTGCTAAAAATAGACACAACGTTTATATGACGTCATTACTCCAAGCAGGAAGTAGTGCAAATTTTATGCGAATCCCTATGTTTAGGCTTAGCTTTCAAAAACAATAGTAATTTCAAATTTACTGTAATTTTGAAGATTTTTATTACAAGGAGTACCATCAAAATATTTTTAAAAGATATACCTATACCACTAAGCAGTTAGAAAAATAAATATTTTTTATACTCAAAAAACGATCGAAAATGAAGATACGAAATAGGTCCCGTCGAGTGTTAAACGAAATTCAATCTATGCTAGGTGAACCGCATGACTCTCGGCACACTCTCAGTTTTTTTCATTCAACAAATTATTTTTCTATAACTTTTAAAAAACACAAATAATTGAATTATATGTACTTACATCAATCATATACTACGGTACAATGATAGGAATATTATTTCTCAGATTGTAAGATCAAAAAATGAAAATCAGCCGAAGTGGCTTCTAACCATCTGCACTGCAGTTGTCAGGCATCCCACGATCTTAGCTTTTATACTTCAATTTTTTCAGAGTTTTTTTTTTAAGGATCAAAAATATTTTCATTTTTTTTCTGATTATTCAGTTGTGAAGATATACCTTTTATAAATATTTTACCGAAAGAAATATCCACATAGGCTTCCCCGTTTAGGAGATATGAATTTTTAAATAACTTGCTCTCGTAAAATCGGCCATGAAGGCTATGCTATTTCTGTTGGTTTTTCTCCACTGCACTACATTCTTGCCCTACACCATCAACACTTCATTTATAGAGGGCACCTCCGTGACGTCATAAATGTGGAGCGCTGTTCTATTAAAACCCTTTCATGTGTGAAATGTGAAATGTATACAAAAATGCAAACAACTTGCTCATCACCAAATATTAAATCCCGATGAAAACTTAACAACTTTCTAATTAAAAAGTAACTACAAAAGACATTTCACATCTAAATTTTAAGACAAAAAGTGTCCGCGTCCACTGATGGGAGGTGTCCGCTTACAAGACATAACAAATGCACTGATTAGATAGGAAGAACAAACGGGTCTCTGAATTCGGTTATGGGAAGTGTCCGCTTACAAGAGGTGTCCGCACAGGGCAGTTCAACTGTAATGCTATTAAATATATTGAGATAACCTAATCTTAGTTTATGGAAAGCTGGCTAGTATGATGCACATGAAACACTCTCACATATTTTTCATTGCATTATTAACAATATCGCTGATAAAGTGCGAAATCTGTGTTTGATAGGCCACACCTAACATAGCAAATATAGGGCCATAGCCATGCATGTGTAACAATCATTCGATAGATGATTCAAACCTAATAATCAAAACCTGTTTAGATGATATTGATTTGGTCTAATGATTTTTTTAAACAATACTTGTCTATTCAGCCATAAATACCTATGTAGAATGACTAACTGGATGTATTAGCACAGCAGTTGCATTAGACCTCCAATCACGAGTGAGTGTAAATTGCACACTGGTAGGTTGTTTCTTTCTTGAGAAAAATACTATCCATGCTGCCTCTAAACAGGTCATCGGCAGATAAATATACAAAGATATATATATACAACAAAATATATTGTAAAATTTGGCCACAAATTTTTTTGGTTGTCAAATTCAAACTATGCAATGGTAACCTGGTGAGACCATGCAGTAGTTATTTTAACTGCTGAAAAGAAAAATTTCCTTGTAAGAATTGGCAACTGCCATAAGTAAAACGCTGGATATGCCCTGCATACAAAATGTTTTGAAAAATGTTAATTTTCATTCAACTGGTGTTTCATTAATACAAGTTAAAGGGCAACTCCGGGATTAACATTTTTATGGATAAATCTATAGAACAGTTAGTTGTGACCTAACTGGCAAAATTTCACAAAATTTGGAAAACAAGATAATGCCGAAAAAATTTTGAAAATTAAGTCTCAAATCAAAAGTGGGTCTACTACTTAAATTACACAGTAAAGAAAAGGAAAATTAGAGATTTTGAAAGGGTTGAGCTCGAAAAACAAACTCGCATTACAAAAATAACTCACATAGATGGAAAGATTAGTCAAATTCATATTAGAACAGGTAATTTTTGACTTTTGATACGGTTTTCAACCACAACCCCTTCAAAAAAAAAAATTCCTATTCTTTAGCATTGTGTAATATGAGTAGTAGACACACTTTTTGAATTAATGCCTACTCATACTACTCAGAGCTCCCAAGTCTCACTATTTTGGCAGAAGTCTCACTATTTTACAGTCAATCTCACTCTTTCACTATTTCTGACATTTTCTTACTATTTTTGACATTTTTCCACTATTAAATTACACTATTTTTTCTGAAATTACACAAAAAACTAATGATTCTGTGTACACAATACCAGACCACAGATTATCCAACAATAGAAATTAACTGTACCTTTTAATAAAACATTGATTTTCCTATTGAAAGTACACATCAAAGG
>JAOTQE010068259.1:0-29943 GCA_025631205.1 Nesometra sesokonis
AGTTTATAGCTAGTTGTCTCAGTCGCAGCATAAATTGGTCTATAGTTTCTTCCTGATTTTGAGTTGTTCCGAAAAATATATACCTATCATACAGTACATTTCGTGTTGGCGTAAAGTGTTCTGTTAACTTATCAAGCATAGTTTGGGCTCTTTTAGTTCGTCTTCGCTAAGTGCTAGGCCAGTTAAGTGCCTTCGACAATCTTGCCCCATAACAGTTTTAAGTGTGGCTACTTGGTTAGTTTTATCCTTAGCTGTTATCTCGGTGGCTATTGAATAATCTAACCATTCTTCCTTAAAAATTTTCCAATTCTCTTCCAGGTTACCCTTTGTACAGACCATCTGCTTTGGTGCAGGTATTTGGTACTGCGCCATAATTTCTCAGTATAAATGAGCAATTCTATGAATGTTCTAGTAGGCCTAGGCTAACCTGTCGTGTTGCTTAGTGATTGTTTACAACTAGGTCAGGTCACAGTTTACGCTCTGTGCCCGCAGCGGGTTGTACTCACGTACGATACAAACGGTGATTTCAATTGTTATTTTCAGCCTAACGAAGCTTGCATAAATTACTGATTCTTGGTCCTTTAATTCTCTAAATATCATTCCTCTTCTGGCACCATGTTTCGTCAATACTTATGGGTTCTGTATAACAACTTTTGATATTACTTATTATTACAATACAATCACGTCTGTGATTTATTCAACAACAACCTTATAGAGGGCGACATAGTCATTCCCAAACAGTTTTTATTTAAATTGAATGAATATTCAATAAGCTGCCTTGGTAGCTTTATACATGTACAGGCAAAACTACGGTCGATAAACATCGCGAGCCCTTGTAATGCAGTAGGCCCACCGATAACTGGTAACGTGTTACGGCACATTGGTAAATTGCACATTTTGGTAAATTACCAAAATGTGTCTTAACACGTTACGGCATATTTTGGTACCTGCTTGTATCTCATTAGCTATGAGGTAATTATTTTTTTCTACATTAGCTGTTGACCTTTGTACATTAGCGGGAGTTTTTCTACATATGCTGTTGAGTTTTCTACATTAGCGGTGGTTCTACATTAACTGTTCTTTTCTACATGCGTGCCAAGTATCGGGAGAAATTGGCAAATTGGCAAAAATTAATGAAGTAATTTGATCTGCAAGATTTTCTCCTAATTTGTTGCAAAGATATACTGTTACCATGGCAACATACTAACCTTCATACCTGAGAAATGTGTCTTGCCGGTCTTACCAGTCTTTACCACAGGACCATATCTCCTTCTCCTTAACTCCTTGACCATACAATAAGTCTGAAGCCCACCAATGGGTTTAGTCTAGTTACCAAAATGTGCAAATTTTCCAAAATGTACAGGCAAATCCATTTTTAACTGCACATTTTGGTAACAGTTGATCCCGTCAGGTATATGTGCACATTTTGGTAATGAATTTCTGTTACCAAAATGTACAGTTACAAAAATGTGCCGTAACCTAGTTACTACACATTTTGGTAAACTGCAAATTTGGTAAATTAACAAAATGTGCAGTTTACCAAAATGTGCCGCAACACCCCTCAAGGTCAATTTTGCAGTGACTCTGCATCACCCACCAAGTTTCATGGAGAGTGAACCAAGGAACTAGGTGTGGCGTTGTGTAGAGGAACAAACAGAAAAAAAGAAATACGGACAAACATTGCTCAAATTATAGTATAGTATAGATAACATGTGGATTGGTAAAAAAATATAGACATTTAGCAATTAAATTTTAAATATTTGAATACGAAATGATTGTTGAATTGTTTATCGATGATTTTAATAACTTTGAGCGAAGAAACTAGCTTAAAAGGTCAGGCTAGTCTAACCTAGCCTAAGTTTATGTCCGCATCACACTAATTGGGAATGAAATTGTCAGTTATGTCTACGAAATTTCATTTTTGAGAATCCACTGGCTTGAGAGATATTAAAGAAAAATGCTTCAAACAGCAGGGAATGCCACCAAAGATATAATTGTAAACTTCTAACAATTCCATGTGTATTTATATGCAGGAAATTATATGCAAGAGATCCGTTTTAGAACCTTTTTTGACCGTTGAGAACGAATGTAAGGTTTTATTGTAAATCAAAATAAGTGAAGATGACCGTCTTCATAGGGAAAACCTGTGGGAGCTCAAAATTAAAAAGCACCATAATTTCTATGTAACAGTCTGTATCTCTGTCTCTTTCTATCTATCTGTTCTGGTTGTAGAGTTTTGATTTGGTGTTAAATTGTTCAGAATATATACAGTACAAAATTTCCAAAAATTACCAGAAATTGAGTTATTGACCTTCGACCTGTAGTTTGTGGAATTTTATTAACAGTAAATATCTCTATTCGCTTTAATTAGATGATTTTCCAAAAAAATAACCGAAACAAGTTTTATTGACCTTTGACAGGTGCTAAACTTTTTTTTAATTATATTTATGTAACTTTTTGTCATTGAGAAATGTATGTGTCAACTTTCTCTGAAAAATGAATTGTAGTCTAAAACTAAACAGAAATGGGATTATTGATTTACTACAGGAAATAGGGTGTAAATAATAAAAATGTTCAATGTATCTCCTTACCTACTGAACATTAATCGTTGTGTATTAACAACTTACTCTGAACATATACTTTTCTATTTGCTATAATTAATTGTGCTGTCTTTATTTTCTATTTGTTATAATCTATGGGAGTGACATGGTGAGTGACATTGACATCGTCACAGGGTTGAGTGAAGCGTCTAGTGCAGAAATGCCGTTGGCTAACATGTATGTGAAAAGAAAGCCGAGTGCGTAAGTCTTCCTTGCCAGTACATAGCCTTTCCTTACTCAAGACTCCTACATGGCCTCCCCGTGGCCATCCATGGTAACTAGAATCTTGAGATCCTAGGCTGACATGTAGGGGATCTCGGAGCAGCAAAGGGCCTCAGAGATGCAGTATGCATGGCCTACCTATGCCCTAGCTATGGGTCAAATAATACCTACTGCCTTGTAGGTAGAAGTGATTGGCTTGACAACGGCTAGCAGAGTAAATTGTACACAAACAAACCGGCAGCAGGCAACGGGAAACCACTGCTGTATATCCCCAAGAAAATCATGCAATGTCAAACAGATCGTACTCAGATAAAAGCGTGAATGGGGTTCATGATGAATCTCTGAATACTCGCTCGGCAGGGACCATCATGCGCATCAGATGACACCCGGTCGTCATCCAGCTACAGTTTGCAACCTTAGTTATACCTTTAAAATTGGTACCTGGAACGTACGAACCTTGTACCAAGCAGGAAAATTAAAAAATGTAAAACAAGAAATGGACAGGATAGAATTTAATATATTAGATCTTTCAGAAACCAGGTGGATTGTTAAAAGCTTAGTTAAAACAGGAAATATAACAATGATATATTCTGGTGGTTCAACTTGTGAGAGAGGAGTTGGTATTTTGTTTAATTAAAATGTAGCGAAGAGCATCAAAGGATGGTGGGGAAATTCAGACAGAGTTATTGTAGCAAAACTAGAAGGTAAACACTTTGAAATAGGAATAATTCAAGTATATGCACCAACATCATCACACGATGAAGACGAAGTAGAGACATTTTATGAAAATATTGAAAAAGCAATGAAACAACTTAAATCTCAAGACGTGAAAATAATTATGGGTGATTTAAATGCAAAAGTTGGAAATGTAACAACAGAAGACATAGTTGGTCCATGGGGATTAGGCGATGTAAATGAACGCGACAGAAGACTCATTGATTAGTGCAAACAAAACAAACTTATGATTTCTAATACCTGGTTTTAAAAAGCACATCACAAGAAGATACACATGGAATAGTCTTGGAGATAGAACAAGAAACCAAATAGATTTTATAATAATACAAACACGCTTTAAATGCAGTAAAATTAGCAAAAACACTACCAGGAGCAGATTGTGATAGTGACCATGTACCAGCTGTGTGCTAGATGCAATTAAGACTAAAAAAATGTTAAAAACCAAAACTAAACCACAAATTTCAAGTAGATATCCTAAAGAAAAATGAGCAAACGAGAGAGAAGTTTGTTGTCGACATTAGCAACAAATTTGAAGTCCTCGAAAGTATTACTGAAGCAGAACAGTTATGGGATAGAATGAAGAATTCAATAATGATGCTAGAAAATATACCATTAAAACTTAGAAAAGAAAATCAGAAATGGATCACTGGATTAATGGAAGAGAGAAGACAATCAAAAACCGTGAATCCAGACAAGCATAAAAAATTAAGTAGAGAAATAAAAAGAAGATGTAATGAAGCGAAAGTAAACTGGTTAGATGACCAGTGCTTTGATATAGAAATCAATCAAAATAGCGATAGTAAATATATACATAAAATAAGAAGTTAGTGGAAGAAAAGGATGCTCAAATACAGGATGTATAAAATTAAAAGATTAAATAAAAATATTTTAATGGATAAAGAAGATGTTTTAAATAGATGGTCAGAATATATAGATAGAAGAACTTTTCAACGATAACAGAGGAGAAAAACCTGTTATTAAAAAAAGAAATAGACGGTCCACCGATTTTAAAAGAAGTAGTAGAAGCTGCCATTAAGAAAATGAAATTTGGCAAGGCATTAGGTCCAGATAATATTCCTTCCTATAGAAGTGATAGCTACATTAGAAGATTTAGGAATAGAAGTGACAACAAAACTCTTAAATGTAATATATCATAGTGGTGAAATTCCAAATGATCTGATTAAATCAGTGTTCATAACACTACCTAATTCACCAGGCGCTACAGAATGTGAGTTACATAGAACGATCAGTCTAATGAGCCACATTACATTTACAAAAGCATTACTTCGCGTTTTAATGTACAGAATGAGAGGAAGCATACAACCAGAGATTTCAAGAACACAATTTGGATTTGTGCCTGACAAAGGTACTGAAAACGCGATATTCACTTTATCAATGTTAATGGAAAGGTGTATAGAAGTCCAAAAAGACCTTTTTATATGTTCTCATCGATTATTCAAAAGCTTTTGATAAAGTTAAAACATAATGAATTATTTAATATCTTGGAAGACTTAGACATAGATGGCAAAGACCTAAGAATTATCAGTAATCTGTATTGGAACCAAAGTGCAGCTGTTAGGATTGATGGAGTATGCAGTAAATTTAAAGATATAAAAAGAGGGGTTAGACAGGGCTGCGTTATGTCACCCGACCTGTTTAACATTTATAGTGAAACAATTATGAAGAATTTAGTAGATTGTCCAGCCATAAAAGTAAACGGAGAGAATATAAACAATATTAGATATGCAGATGACATAGCTCTAATTGCAGGATCAGAAACAGATTTACAATTAATTCTAGATATTGTCGTTACTGAAAGTGAACGTAAAGGGCTACTCTTAAATGTAAAGAAGACAGAATGTATGGTAGTTTCTAAAAATAAAACAAAGCCCACGTGTAATTAAAAAAGTGGAGAAGAAAAATTAAAGCAAGTTCAAAAATTCAAGTATCTCGGTTATATAATAACATCAGACGGTAAATGTAATACAGAAATAAAACGCAAAATTGCAATAGCTAAAGACAGCTTCAATAAAATGAAACCCATTTTTAACAATCATAATATCTTAATGATCACAAAAAATTCTAAAGGACTGCTCTTTTATATGGTTGCGATTGTTGGACTATTACAGAAAATATAAAGAAAAAAATGAAGCTAAAGAAATGTGGTTCCTAAGAAGAATATTAAGAATTTCCTGGAAAGATAGAACTAATGAAAGCGTACTAGAAGAAGCTGATACAAAGCGATCATTACTTAATACAATTAGAAAAAGACATATAAATCGACAAAAAGGACTTCAACATCTTGCTCTCACAGGAAAAATAGAAGTTAGAAGAAACAGAGGTAGACAAAGAATAACTTACTTAACCAACTTAAACCTTTGGGCGACAAAGAAAGAACATAACAACATAAACTTATTGATAATATCTGAACAAAGAGATGAATGGCATGGCATGATCACCGACGTCTGCTCAGATCTGGTACTTAAAGAAGAAGAAGAATTTATTATATTCACCGGAAATAGAGTTATTGACCTACAATAAATTTATATTGGTTTAATTTGTAACTATATCTTATGGAGAGTTGTATTTGATGTTAAAATAGTCAGAACAAAAAAATTTATAATTCTTGTAATACATTATGCTGTACGAAAATTAACCGTTGACCTAATGTGTATATTGCATGAATGTCTATCTTATCTCCATACTACCAGATAACCTATGTAAAATATATGTTTAGCTAATTAGAATTAACAAATGGTCTTGTTACAATGTCATTTGGACAAATTTGAATACCAGATAATCTTGTTAGAATGTCAATTGTACTTATTACTAGTTTGAAGATTCCCACAATATAAATAAAAGCTTACTCACGCCGAACATTACCTGAGACGGCTATGGTATTCTAAGATATTACAGAAAGTTTTAAATTAATGACTGCCATATTAGATTTAACAATGATCACCATGTATAATTCGCAAAATCTTTGTAGAACGTTTTCTATAAATAAAGTCAAATTATTTCTTAAAATCTTGCTATTTAAAAATCCAGTATAGCCACCAAGATGGGAATGAAGAAATTCCACTGTCATAAAATAAATTATAATTCTCCTAAGCCTTCTAAAACAGCAAAAAAAAAACACTTTGCACATTCTACTTTCATGAATTATGGCATCCAACAGTAGTCAGTGATACAATGGAAATCTATGCAATACCTTAGTTCAAATGTAATTCCATTTCCTGTCAATTAAATAAATACAATACACTGTATCAAATAATATTCTGAGCATTTTGATACCGTATACAACTGGCTATGACTAGTATGTATTTACAGAGATACAACAGACATCCAAACAACATTTACTGTACGTCAAAGGTCAACAATCCCATTTTCCGTCAGTTTTAGATGACATAGTCCATTATAACAAATAGAAACGTGTATGTGTCTAAGTTTTTGACACAACATAAAACTCTCTATGACTAGTAGTTACAGAAGAAAATGTGTAACAAGGTCAATAACCCTTGTTCCGGATATTTTATAGAAAAAACTTCTAGTTAAAGCAAATATAAATATATGTATTCTGAACAATTTAACACCAACTTGTATGACTACCAGTTTAAGAGATATTGACTGTTAAAATTCAACGAACTACATATCAAAGTTCAATAACTCAATTTTCTGTCATTTCTGATAAATTGTTTCATTAGGTCAAATAGGAATATATACAGTACATTCTGAACAAATTTAACCACAAAACCAAAACTCTACGACCAGTAGTTGCTGAAATAGGTGCTAAATCATGGTCATTTTTTAATTTTTTGAGCTCCCACACATTTTCTCACACATTTCGAAGAGGGTCATTCTCGGTCATTTTTTTTATTTACTACTTCTAGATGACACATTTACAGAAAAACAGACCCTCGCTCCCTATGGTCCCAACAAATGTCCCTAATAATACGGATCCTTAGCACATCATTTCCAGCATATAAGTACACAAGGTACTGTTAGGACGTTTAAAATTGTATCTTTGGTAGCATTTTTTCCAGAGAAATCCTGCTGTTTGAAGCATTTTTCTTTAATATCTTCCAAACCATTCGATTCTCCAAAATGACATTTTGTAGACATGATTGGCACTTCATTTTATTAAATTATGATAAAATCGATTGATACTCATTTACTTAAAAAGTAGGCCAAAGGTCAAAGTCACTTAAAAGGACCTTGAAAACGTCCTAACCTTCAAAGTTCATCGTGTTACATATCGTTGGAAAGGGAAATTTCTTAGCTATCCAATGGTACCAAATGCATGCAAATCAAATAATGGGCTAGATATTCACGGCCAATGTTCTCTTTCCATGTCACTAATTCATGTAAAAGTAGCAAAATCTTCAAACTGCTCTAGATCCGTGGGAAATGGTCAGACCGCGGGAAAATTTGGTGTGGCACAGTTTCTCAAGGATGCCTACAAGTGTGCCAAAATTCATCAAAATCGGAGATGGGTCGGAAAACATTGAGTGGTTTGGCATGGAATGACCCATTTAACTCATTGTTTCCTGGTTGAAAGGAAATGGGACATCCATTTCAATAAGACAATCAAAGGCAATTATATGATCAATAAGACCAAAGACCTTTTTAAAGTCATTCATGGTAATGGTACTGACATCTTCTCGTTGGACATCAGTTTGATACTTCTATCAGACAGTGGGTGGTGGATAACCCTTTCTGATTACCAAATTGTCTTATATCGATATAAGGTTTTATAGCTTTAACAACATGTTGAGAGACTTTTTTCTCTGCAATTTTGGCCAGGGTAGGAGTTAACGAAATGGGTCTAAGTTTATTGACAGTGGGAGGGTTCTGTTTCTGGAGCGGGATGACATTCGCATTTTTCCATTGAGCTGGGACAATACCTTGCTTTAATGATGCATTAATTATATCAGTAATAGGTACACTGAGCTCATAAGCACATTCTTTCAGGAGTTTGTAAGGTATATTATCTGGTCCGTCCGCATTCGAAACAGTAATCCTCTCAAGGTTTTTATGAATATCCCAAGGTTGGAAACAGATAGGTGGCACAGGGCTGGGTAAGTAAGCAGGTAAGTGCAGCAAACTGATGGCTTCTTGCTGTTGTGAATTGGCTGCGAGATGTTAATTAATGCAGGTAGCAACATATATATATATAATCATCAGGATCTATATTTGGAACCTGGATGGAAGGGTCATTCTTCCCCATTTATTATTAGCAAGAAACCTGTTTGTTTCACCAGGATTGGCTTTTTGTAAGTATCTAATCTTATTTTCGTTATATGCTTTCTTACTTTTCATAATCTCCCTAATTAAATTATTTCTAATTTTCTTCTTAATATTTTCATCTCCTCTTTTATACGCTTCTTCTCTCAGGTTAATTGGATTTTGCACTTTTCTTGTTATCCACGGTTTAGAATTATTATGGACTTTACTGGTTTAACCGGGAATACTTTATTAATATTATGATGCATAATTTCGTAGGAGGAATCGGCTTTAACTTGAACGTTTGGGTTGTTCAGAACACTATCCCAACTTTTTGATTGAATCCGCCTGCCAAGTATATTAATTTTTGATTCGGGCACACTTTGAATATATTTAACAGCCATGCGATTTTTAGGTTTTTTTACGCTTGGATTGATAACGATTGACGAATAAGTCATAGGCCCTAAGGAGGATAGCACTTTTGGTTTTTTGAAAAATTCTGGAACATTAGTAATAAAAAGTCCAAAATCACTTCACCCCTAGTGGGGGGGGGGGGTTGTACAATTTGTTTAAATCCATCAGATAACAAAGAACTAATGTTATTCCTATTAAAGTTTCCAGTTATTGTAATTACGGCTAATGGATGATGAATTCGTACATAATCACAAAAGTTACGTAATTCAAAAGCATATATCTGTATTGGTTATCAGCGATGTATACGCTGGCAAGAACAAAGTACTGAGCCGCTTTGGGGAATTTTAGATGTTTAATAAGCAGCCATATAACACTTCCAATTCCGGTGGCACAAATATTCCATCGATGATCCCTGTGTTAAGTTGATCTCTAAGATAAATTAGAACACCTCCGTCTTTCTTGTGTTGCCTGCATTTTTTAAAAGAAGAAAAAGTGTCTAACTTATATTGTTCAGTAGCAGTGCTGGGTGTTACCCATGATTCGGTGATTAAAATTATATCGGAGTTCTCCCTAATTATAGCTTAACTCATCTAATTTATTATTGATTGATCTCGCATTTGTGCAAATAAAATTCGGTAGAAACGTCTGGTTACTTCTTAAACCATAGTTCTGTTTGGTATCCATTAATTTAGGCTTAATTGATCTAGGTCTGAGCCCATGTGTCCTAGTCCTGAGCCTATGATCACTACATTTCGACGTTTAAGATCGTTAAAATTAAAAATAGTCTTGGGCCTAATCCTACCTCTTCTTATTGTTAGTCTAGTAGGTATAGATCTCCTTAATTTTCTTCCGCCACGTTTCCCTCTAGGTTTACTTCTGTATCGTCTATAATGATTGATCCTTTGTACTTCACGCCCACGCAGCCATGTTGACTTGTATTCCTAGCCATAGCTACTTCTTCTTTTAATATGCAAATTAGTTACTGCGTTCCAAATAACAACGTTTTTTTGTTTTTTCACGAAGCAAACCGAATCACCGTCTTAAACCAAGACTTAGTAGTTTCCATTTCATTAACCAACAACCATAACATACAAAAACACTACATTTCTAAGTCTTTTAATTAAATGATCCTTTGTACTTCATCTCCTACGCGGCCATGTTCACTTGTATTGCTAGCCATAGCTACAGTATTTCTTTTAATATGCAAATTAGTTTCTGCGCTTCCAAATAATCTTGGACATCAGAGGTATGGTACACTACGAGGAGTTTCCATATGTTAAACATCGGCGGTGTGGTGTATTAATAACACAAGTTGTCATGTTGAATGATCCCACGTAACTGTCAGTTGTTGCTGTAGTAATTAGATGTGGTGTGTGTCGGAGTAGACATCAAGTGTAGGAGTAGACATCAGGAGTGTGTACATCAAATGTGGTAGTAGACGATGACCGTGAATCTGAAAATGAAATTCATCTCTCTCTAGTATACGAGATAGCGTATACGAGTAAATCCAGATTTTGATTTTGACAAGCAAAAAAATGCCATTGAGGCTGTTTGGCGATACACATCTCATTGTAGATAAATCAACCAGGCGGGATCTAAAACGAGAAAAGTGTATCAAATTGATCTCTGTTTATATGCGTACAAAGAGGACTAGTGTGTCACGTGGTACGGTGTTGATTGTGAGAAGAGTTGCATTCTAATCGAACTTGAACTCGCCACGTAGTCTTAATGACTAAGTGGTATAGGCGTCTGCATATCAAGCAGAAGGTCCCGGGTTCGAGTCCCGGTTGGGGCGACTTTTTTCACACTCAGATTTTCTCATTGTTTACGTTTCCATATATAAATATACAAGGTATATATATATATATATATATCTACTTGGCGGTTTAAAACCACTTCTGTTTAAAATTAATTATAAAAAGTTTATCTCGTCTCGTTTGAGATTCCACTTGGCTGATTTATCTACAATGAGAAGTGTATCAAATTGATCTCTGTTTACATGCGTACAAAGAGGACTAGAAAGTGCTGTCACGTGGCACGGTGTTGATTGTGAGAAGAGTTGCATTCTAATCGAACTTGAACTCGCCACGTAGTCCCAATGGCTAAGTGGTACAGGCGTTTTTGTGGTTGTTTGCGGTTTTTAGGTAGACCGGTTGAAATTCGGTGAGATGAGGGCGTTGGTGGATTGGCGATCCACCAACTCGCCCACTGCAAGACGGCCTACCGCTTTCGAGGTACAAATGTTGGCAGGTATGATGTCACCGGAGCATTTGTCGCACTTAGGGAGCAATTGTCGCCGGAGCATATTAATTAAAACACTATTATATTAGCTATAGAATGATACCAAGAACAGTAATGTGTATATATGTGATACTAGCTTTTTTTCTCTTTCGTAGTTAACCACCACTTTTATTCATCTTCAATATTGCATAATCATACAATGTCATTATCAATTACGTCTCTGTTTCTTCATTAGTTTCGTTTCGTATGCCGTTGTCTAAATACACACAATTTAACCACATGTGCATATAAATACGTTTGTTTTGTAATGTGTAGGCCTATTGGCAAAAAAAATATGAACCTGTATATGGAAAAAATAGTTTCTGTTATTGCATAATCTATCTACCGGTATACATATATTACAATTTATTTTTTTTACATTTCTTTCGTATATAATAAATTGAAAGGTATAAGAAAAAGAATAATAAAAGATAACCATCAAGTGATATAAGTTCGTCCTCTATGTACAATAAGAAACTTATGATTGTATTCATAATAGTGTAGTTTAATTCTCTTCAATATTTTACTTCGCCTAACTTTAAGTTGGCCGCAATATGTTATATCCATTTTATTTGTTTTTTGTATTCAATAAAACAAACAAAATAATCAAGGATACAAAATCCAGGACAACATAGGCCTATGAAATAACATCCAAAATGGTTTATGCATTTACTGTTTTGTATTTTCCCTCTTCTTAAGTTTCATTTAGGCATAATCTTAATCTACCGGTAAATCATTTTTGTTTTGTATAAAATTGAACGGTAAGAAAAAACACAAATAATCATCATCAATTGCTAGAAATTAAATCTTCAACCTTGTATACAGTAAACAAAAGTTCTTCCTCAAACATTTTAGCACCATTCTTCACCAAAGTAGACTGGTATATAAACCTATCCATATTATTAAATTTTTATTATTAAATTTAAGTAAAGACAAAAAACCCCAAAATCTTCAAACTTCAATTACATGAAATCAACATACAAAATAGGCATAGGCCACCAAGGAGGTTTTATTAACAAAACCTCCTTGAGCCAACACATCCATGATCTTGTATTTTCCTTCTTAAGAGTTCATAACCTTAAGTTGAATATTCTTGATCGCATATTGTAAAAATATACATAATTCTCTCATCTTATTTAAAAAACATTTTTCTTATTACATGAAACGAACACTAACATCGTTTTTTTTAAGTACATATGGTAATTACGGTAATTGTTACCATACACAATGCTATGTACACATGGTAACTACGGTAATGGTTACCAAACACAATGCTACGTACTTATTAATGATATAATATGTATCTCCAGGATGATCGGCACCGGTATGATCAGCACGTCGAAGATCATTTTGAGATATATATCATCCAATGCGCCTACTTCTGTAGGTTTACTACGAAGATTTCATTATCAGATCCATTATCACTAAGGTTTACATGGATATTCCCTTTTCCACTATCGGAGATGGATTTACTTATTTTGCTTATATGACCGAAAGAGCGGCATTTGAAGTGTTTGTATTTTTGTAACCACTTGTCATACAAACTCTTCAGAATATATATTAATCTCAAAATGTTCAAAACATGTAAGTTTATATTTGCTTTTTAGTGGAGGTTTTGTCACAAAATGACCGGAAGTGACCCTTTTTTTCCATTTTGACCTTTGACCGCTGTTTGCTATATCTCTGTAAATTCTGGACGCAGAAACTTAAAAATGGCCTCAAAATTGTTCGTAATGTATGTATTTATTTTGAGGCATATTATTTAAAACTGACCGGAAATACTTCTATGACCTTTGACCTTAGATCTGTATTTGTCGTATTTTTGTAACCACCAACGCTATTGACGACCTTTGAACTTAGTAATTTTTAGTATATTTCATAGCCACTAGTAGTTATAAAAACTTCAACAAATTTTTAAAATTGTTCAAAATGTATGTATTTATATTCACATTAATTAGACATTATTTGAAAAAATAACTTAATAAAATATAGAAAATAAAACACTGATATGACCTTGACCTTAGTCATTTGTAACAGTGTCGTATATTCAATTTTGTTTAACCACTAGTCATAAAAACTACTTTGTCAAATAACAAAAACATTTTCAAGGAACATAGGCCTACATTCATATTCATGTTAATGAACACTACCGTATGTTAAAATATTATCCAAGATATCATTTTGTAGGAAAAAACTATATTTTCTAAGACCTCCGATTTATATGTATATGTAAATCTATAAGTATATGCATATGTATCAGTATATGTATATGTGTATGTATATGTGTATGGGTGTGTGTATGTATGTATATGTATGTATGTTGCTATAGGTATACGGATCGGGACAAAAAAAAACAGAATGCTGCCATAAAATGCAAAATTTAATATTTAAAGGGAGTAGTAGAGAAAATTTAACGAAGGTTGAAAAAAGTAGCAACTCATTAATACCCTGTATTTGCAGACGGATCTGGTTTGGCCTTTCAGGCCTCATCAGTGCAGCTAGGTAGACCAAGGCAGAATAGTGGGACCAGTTTAGGCCAGTCTTCACGATCAAACGCAACACCATGAATAAGCCTGGTGGTGATATAATACACGTCGGCCAGGTCTATCCAAAAATCGGGGATATTGGTGTGCTTCTTTCTTGGTATTGTAATGTTAAGATAGCCGAAAATTACTGGTTAAATGCCAGTGGATACTCGAGAATATTTAATCTTTTTTTCTAAAATGTGTCAAAAAAGATCCAACAAACAGCACTAGTTAATACCGTCTCGAGACATGGTCGAAGATCTAAAGATGCATAAAATTTATTATAGGTAAACCGATGTGGACAAAAAACGGAAGGCTGCCATATAATGAAAAAAAAATATTTAGACAGATCAATAATGTAGACAAAATAAAGTAAGTACCAGTAGCAGATACCGGGGACTTAATTCAGTCGGATCTATCTTATATGGGGCCTTCTCAAATGTAAGGTTTTGGAGAGTCTTTTGTTTTTACCCTGTTTTCCGCGGCTGCTTCTGCTACTGCTTATAATTCGGCAGTTGTGAAATTTGTTGTAAAACGTTTATCCTTACCATGACAACTAACATTCAGTATAGGCCGTAGTTTGAAACTTTTTAGACTGCATGACTGTAACAAGAAGACAGACCTTATTGAATTTGGGGTTTCTATGATTATTTTTGTACTTTTTTGCAGTTTCCATTATTTCTAAGTATGTAATTATACAAGGAAGCTCTTAATTTTTTTTTAAACTAAGTACTAACCTGTAACGATTATGGATAGACTATGAGGAAAAAAATGCAGCCAGTACATATTGAGGAATTGTTACATAAAATAAAATCATTCAAAATAGGTTATTTGTGTGTACAAATGGTTTTGGTAGTAATTTGGTTCTGGCAATGTATGAAATTGCTGCGTAAAATGAGTATGTCTATAGTTTGAGACTATTTTTAACACCTTCCAACCGACCAATTCATGGAAGATTAAGTATCTATATATAAATTCACCTAAGGGATATTTTTAGTAATCACGCGTAACTTTTAGATTCCTTTACGTTGGGATTACTTTGGTACTAATTTTTACCACCTAATGAACACCAGTCAACTAATTAATTTGAATGAGGCAATTAGTTATTGACAATTAAACGTCTTTAGAGCGAATGATTTTGCCCAAAATAGGGGTGTTTAGCAAATGCTTACAAGCTCTATCTCTCCCTCTCTCTCTCTCTCTCTCTCTCTGGTTGTCCATGCTGAACATACCCGCACACAATAAAGCAATGATGGCATCAATCTCTGTCTACAATGGTTATATGCAAATGCTATAATTTGGTACGTAAGTGGAAAACTACATCTTAAGTCCAAACAACCAAAACAAGTTTTATAAAAATACGTAGATTACGCTAAATTTGTATTGATTAAATACATTGAAGGAATATTCCATTCTCTCCCTCTTTCACTTTCTCAGTAATAGAGGGCGCAATTTTCCAATAATGTATGGTACAAAAAGCAGTACTAGAAAATGTGACTTTTATCAGGAAATTTTTTTTGGATCTGTGACTGCAGTGGATTTCTAAATGACAATATTGATTTAATGACTCATTGATTTATTTATTGATGTATCCATTGGTGGTTATTTGTGGATATGTTATAAGATTCAGATTGAAGATTTATTTGGTCCCTGTAGACAAATATGACGGGTACAATCGCTCAAATAAGAATACAATAACATGCCAAGTCTGGTTTACCGTATATAAATACTTTAAAGTAAATTAATAAAAACTATATACATAGACTAGAAGGTGAATTAACAATGTTTATCATTGAAAGCTCGGATCACGGGACGAATTAGTTAAGAATAGTCGTTCCTGTTCTCATTTTTTGTTAGTTCTATTTAGTATAAAAAAATTGAATTATTTTAAAATTTAAAATCAGTACGTTATTACGTGATGGAACGATCATTGGACATTTCCGGATTTTGTACACGGTTGCCCCAAATAGGGGTGTTTTTCAAATGTGGTACTCATTGTCTATGGTGGTCCATAAATGACGAGGTTGAAAATAAAGAATGTCGCGACGTTTACAGACTAGATGATGAGCGAGCGAAGCGAGCTCACCCTCTAGTCTTACAGTAATTAACGCTGCTATAAATTTAAGTCTTGTTCAAACTTGCTGGCGAGACCAATGCATATTTTGCATGATTGTTATTTTCCATACGCATTTATTTTGTGTTATATTCCTATTGTATGGATAAGTCTAATTTATGAAAAAGAGACAGAATAACATTATTCATATTAGCAGTAGTATGCATATTGCTACACAATATTATTATATTTAATCCTTATTTTAATAAAATAACCGTACCCTAATATATTTTACTGTATTTTACAGTTGTTTTTATATTAGGCCTAATTATAATTATTTCATGAATGTATTGTCATCGCTAAACTTCCAAATACATTACTATTATACTCTGTGATAGACTAATTGAATATTAGTTGAATTAAATGAAGCATATCATTGTTTCTTTGGTCAAATAAGTCATTTGACCTATTCGTAAAATGTAAATGAGTAATTCAAATAATACGGCATTTGTGATGTTACACACAACCACCTGAAGTTCCTTTGACCAATTGCAACGAAAATAATGCAATGTAAAATTGAATCTTGGAACATTGTGTTCATTAACATAAATAATTATGTCTTTAATGCCTCATTAATGTGAATATAAATACATTTCAAACTATTTAATACGACTTGGGGGTTTCAACTTCATAGGAGAATACGTCAAAATACCAAATTAATTAAGGTCAAAGGTAATAAACAGTATTTCCGGTCACATTTACAATCAAGGTCTCATTAATATGAATATAAATACGTACATTTCGAATAAATTGAGGCCATTTTTATGTTTGTATGATTAGCGGTTACGAAAATACGATAACATACCAAATTAATAACAAAGGTCAAAGGTCATAAACAGTATTTCCGGTCATTTTTACAAATAATGTATCAATAATTTGAATATAAATACATTCGTTTTGAACAACATTTTAAAATTTGTATGACCAATGGTTACGAAGATACGATAAAACACCAATATTACAAAGGTCATAAATAATACTTCTGGTCATTTTTACAAAAAACTGTCTGATTAATGTGAATATAAATATATAGATTACGAACAATTTGAGACAATTTTTTAAGTCCGTACGATCAGAAGTTACAGAGATATAGCGAACAGAGGTCAAAAGTTAAATTATAAAAAAAAAATGTCATTTTCAATTTTGGACAAAATGCGCCATTAAAGCAAATAGAAATATATATATCGTGAATAATTTAAGACCAAATTTACGTCTGTAGCATTGATAGTTTTTAAGTTATAATGATTTCATTTCTAATTTCTAATGGTCATTTTGAATATGCAAATTAGAGCCTTAGATGACAAAATTCAGCTTGGGATCCGCCATATTCGTAATCAGCGATGTTCAAATACCCTAGCAGGTGGATCCCAGCTTCTACCCAAACTTTTCCGCTTACATCATTACATCGTCCAATGGATTACAGACACAATTCTAACATTTTCCCTCCCAAAATAAAAATCAGTAGGTGAGAGGATGCATTCTCTATGTGGGCAATGCCTCCTCTCACCACCCGAATTTTTCATCAACAACAGCCAGTTTTCCAACCGCAGGAACATAACACAAAATTATGTACAGCATGTACATTAAAATCCTGCATACCATTCAACCATTTCCTCTCAAGAATGCCATGTAAATATTTATCGACCACAGTATCTGCATCAAATAAGCACTATTTCAACAAGTCAAAAACAAAGGCCTTGGAATTTATTTCAATTTTGCATTATTAATGAGATATCCACGCATAACAGGATTTGCACATTCTGTTGCATAAGTCTGGTATGACATGTGTTGCTACCTGCAGAGTGTGTTGTTGACATCTGCTCTACTAAAGAAAGCATGTTGATGAAGAAGAGCTAATGGCTAGTGATCAAAAGGAAACTATCTTATTATTTCTAATACAGTTACTGTAAACGTCCATAGGCTTATAGTATCTTTTAAGACGAAGTCCATGACCTTTGACACAAACTGCACAGAAGTTATGCATGCCTTATGCCTAAACAGTTCCATATAGGTATATACATACATACGTTAGTTGAAAATATAATGGGATGGTTTTTAAGTCTCAACTGATATTGGCTAAGATGCGACTAATATGCGAATTCACGGAACAAATTCATATTTTGACCTTTGAGCTCACATTTGAAGGTCATAAATTAATTGCAGGCATCAAAATGTATTCCATTTATGTTGATGGTACAATTCTCTACATTTTTACACTAATATCATCCACGTTCCGTATCGAGTTCCTGAGGAACAATTATTGGTCATTTTAGCAAAAGTCAATGACCTTTGACCTTGAAAAACACATTTCCAACCTCTCCCCTATCATCTATTTTTTAGGGAATATTAACACCTTTAATATATAATTAATACCTATTCAAATCTGTTAAAAATCCTTTTATAGATTCCACATGGTTTCCTGCTATTATCAAAACTATTATTAAACAACGTTTTTAGAGTCTACTTATGTACATAATTTGTTTTAAAACGACGATAGTAGTAACTTTTATAGTGCACTACTTCTATAAATATATTGTATATATGTTACCAGTAGGTACATTTTGGTAGTTCTTTGAAATTTATTCTACCCTCATACGGTCAAAAGTTATGTGGATGCCGGTGGAAGTCGCCCACATTTATAATTTCATCCATTTTATGTTATTTTTATCGCTAGAATGTGCTTCTATGGAGAGTTTCTTTCATCAAAACAAATTTTCTAAAATCATTCCTATGGGAAAACATGGAATAATTTCAACATTTATCTATAATTAGGCCTATATGACACAACTTATGAGACAGAGGTCCCAAGTTTGAGAACTGAAAAATCAGGAGATTTTATGTCGGTCGCTTTGTACGATCAAATTTGCATAAATTCAAATGTGACATGCGCCACAATAAAGAACAAAACACAAAAAAAGTACATAACAATAGGTAAAAGTATCTATATTATTGTAAATAAATTGTATTTAACACTGAACAGAGCTGGAATTTTTTGAAGGGGCAACCGATTTTGCTCTCAGGCTAGGCCAAACCCACTCTGAATGATTTTGGGGGAGACATACAATTTTCAGGAGAAAAATGCGTTTTTTTAGGAGGGCGGGATATGACAAAAAAAATCAGGAGACTCCCGCCATTTTCAGGAGACTTGGGACCTCTGTATGAGAATACATCGATTGCATGTGATTCACACATACGTATTGACATGAAAGCTTCTCCTGCATAGTAAAACAATTATTTTATCTAATTATTATTTTGTATGCAGTAAACTATGGATCTAACTCTCTTTCCTTATCATTCTTCAATTGTGCTCTACTTTCCGTCAATTGTTGAATACAGGGTTTACAGAAGATCATCAAGACTGCTACAAACTGCACCATTCCAACCACAATAAAAGGTTTGAAATAATTACCGTAATAATCATGAAGTACGCCTAGAGAAAAAATATATAAAGAATAATTAATTACCAAGAATGGTAGTAGTGATGTTGATATGGTGTTGGTGGTGATAACGATATAATGTAATCGGTGAAGAACATATAGTGATGCATGATGATGGACAGGGCGCAGCCTAAATGAAGAAGTTGGGCCAGGCCTGCGAGTGAAATGATTACCTAGGGCCACCGGAGAACCTAGAAAATGTAGTCGGGGTCCAGAAACAGAAGCCGATACAAATTGCGGTAATTAACTTGCTAAATAGTTGGTTTAGGTGCACATTGTTTCATGGATTTTGTTGTTGTTTGTAACATTATAAATCAGTATTTGACCGTTGGCCGAAATAAAATTGGGATGTTTGACGAGTACAGGGGTCAAAATGTAGAATGTGATTTGAAAAAGTGTGACATTTCTATATCTCGGTAACTACTGGTATTAGGTGTAGAGAAACAAAGTTTCTCAAATTACTCGGAAGACCCGTATTTATATTCGCTCTAATTGACAATTTTCGCCTTTGACAATGCCCATATAATGTACACTGTAGGCGATGGTGAATATAAAGTAAAATGTATCGAGATTTTCCACCTTACACCTTTCCAGGTCACCATAAGAATTTTACTTAACCTGTGGAATATTTTCATTAGAATTAAAATTTATATTTTGCTGTATGTTCAGTAGAGACTTATAAGGAAATAGGTCATAAATAAATGGGTCATTCTCCAATAAAATATAATTTTAAAATGACTACATTATTATAAATAATAAAAAGGTATAATTTTAGGTATGAAGCTAGAAAAATCTGTCACGAACTTTTGAGTCTTCTTCGTCACAATGATTTGAATGGCTGATTTGGCTGTTTTTTAACAGTCAACTGAAATCAACAACTTTGCCAACATACACCCTATTTAGTTTCGAACGACATTGTAAGTTTTATTCCACAGAATAATTCTGCAAACTGGCTAATGCTTCTAAAAATACCCGGTGTGTACCTTTATCATCTCCGAATGGTGTAAAATGAGACAAATGATTCATTTTTATTTAGTTTTGGGGATTTAAAAAGGTAATCATGATTGTCAGACTATGCTAAGCCACAGATCCCTCGATACATGTCACTCCACATTAGTAAATAATGACCTAACAAGTTTAGTTCATCATCTCCGTCACAGTCATTTCTGTCACATTTTACCGTGACGGAGATGATTTTTGTACAATTTTTTTTGTAAATAATTGATATAAAATATAGGAGATAACGGTCCTGGCTTAGATTGATAAAAATGCCTTGTTTAATATTTATTATCCTAATATTCAAATATTAAAATCTTTTTCACAAATTTGCTACAATTTATGTTGATGTGTATATTATCATCTTCGTCACACAATACGTGACGGAGATTACTTCTTGCATTTTCCCTATGATTCAACAAAAATGTTGATGTAATAAACATGAATTTACAAAAAGCGTTTGATACACATCTCCATCAGAGATTAACAAATTGATAAGTTATAGAATAGATTGTGAGATTTTAAGTTAGATTAAAGCATTCTTGGTTAGAGAGCAGAGGGTTGTTGTTAATGGGGTTGCTTCCAATTGCCCAAGGTTCATAGTGGTGTACCCAAAGGTAGTGTATCAGGACCTTTACTCTTTTTGTTATTAATGATTTGCCTTCTGCCATTAGTGCAGGTACGTCAGTCAAGGCATTCGCTAATTCGTTAGTGTCAATGACTGTTTAGAGGTACAAAGATAATTTGAATACTTTACAGCAATGGGCGAATGATTATGAATGGCAAATGAGTTTTCATCCTGATAAATGTATAGTTTTGTTTTCCACCTGTTTATTTTATTATTATTATTTTTTAACCCCACCGGGAAAAAGCCAACCAAACTAACTGTTTCTGATAGTCATAAAGATTGGTGGACTATGTTGATCAAATATTACATTTTAGTTCTTACACTCAAGATATTGCTTCCAAGATTTTGTTTTTAATCACGGTTAATTAGCAATAATATATAGGGAATACAATGGTTTAAAGTATACAAAATGTCAAATGTCAGAAAGTACATTTCTCATTATTTTAAAATAGTTCCCATTAAAGCAAATATAAACTTGTAGGTTTTGCAACAAACATCGAGTCAATCCGACCACTAGTTACGGAGATATGGTAATCTAAGGTCAAAGTGCCAGAAATAGCATTTTCGGCCATTTTTGGACAAATATTTTCATTACTGCTAATAGGATATTGCATGTTGCGAACAATTTAAGATTAAACCCAAGTATCTACAAATAGTTGGTAACGAGATATAAGGGTTCAAATCCAACAAGACAAAAGATTTTCCATCATATCTGGGAGGTGTATAGGAGCTATATTTTGTGTAAATTGGTCCCTCTTGCAAAATCCATCAAGAAAAACAGGTATGCTAAAATTAGTGACGAATCTCATGAAAATGACTCTACTACACAGGTATTAAAATGACTCTACTACACAGGTATTTACCTTTAAATCATAGTTGTAAGTACAGTACTATAGAAATGAATATTGCCTATATGTTGGCGGCCATTTTTTTATTTCAAGATGGCGCCCCTTAGGAACTCATATTTTCTGGGGTCTATTTTTTAACGATTTATCAGGGTAACACCATTTCTGATGATTGCATGATACTCATCAATATTGAAAACATGGGTAAGGATCTTTGGTTCTTGGTGATAGTTGTAGTACTATACGTACTATACAAATTAAGTCCCTTGGTTGCCATTTTGGAATGCAATATGGCGACCATCTGACACAATTTTTGATGATTGTATGATACTCATCAACATTGAAAACATGGGTAAAGATCTTTGATAATTGGTGATAGGTGTAGTAGATATAAAGATATTGAGAAAATCAAAAATATCCTGGAGGCCATCTTGAAATCCAATATGGCGGCCATCAGACACAATTTCTGATGATTGCATGATACTCACTGATATAAAAAACATGAGTAAATGTCTTTAAATCAAGGCTGTACGTGCTCTAGAAATGAATATATTGCCAAAACTGTTATATTGTGGCGGCGATTTTGGATTTCAAAATGGCGACCCTTAGGGAGTCTTTTTTTGGGGTCTATTTTTCAACGATCCTTAGGTATCAGGGTACCACTGTGGAGAGCTTCATGCTCTCTTCCCCAAAATCAACCTTAAAGGCTCTACTAAATACGTTGACATAATACCTATCTAGTTAATAGTGAGGTTTCGCAAAATTACGAAATACGAAAACGGATACGTCACACTTCCATTTTTGAAAGTTGCTAAATGTGTTCAAAGATATATCAAATTTTCTACCTACGAATTGTTCAAGATTGTCGTAAAATACTGACCAACTGTGGCAAATATTAATGGTGTTCTATTCAAACATTACAAGAATTTATGACATATCCGTTTTCGTTTTCGTATTACGTAAAGTTGCGAAACCTTGCTAATAATTAAATTATTTACCTGTTATTGAACCACCAAGTAATGCACCAACACCGCGTACAAGATTAAACCAACCCAAAGCAGCTGGTAACTTATTCATACCCACGTAATCGCGAACGAGAACAGGACCAAGTGGCATCATGATACCAGTTGCTATACCATATATAAGAGAAAACGTAAGAAGGCCAATGAAATTTTGAAAAAGTGGATCCATCATCAGGGAAAGCCAAGCAATAATAGTACCAAACGCTAATAAATTATAAGATGAAATAAGCTTCCAATGTAGAATAGCAATCTGTGAAAGGCGACCAGTTATAGCGCCAACACCGGTAGATGAAAGTAAGATGGCTGACATTGCTGCTGAGATCTCTAACTCTTCAGCTTGTGGTGTGACGTAGATTAACCAGGCTTCATATGCAAATCCACTTAATAATATCACAGGTAACAATGTTACAAACATTGCATTTTCACAAAATAGTCTTAATTCTAAATGCCTCACAAAACCTCTAAAAATACTTCGGACACGTTTGCCTCCTGGTAGATGTGTTTTACGTCTTTTGGTTGCATTAGATATTAATTTTTGGTCTGCTATATGTGACTTGGTTGTATCATCATTATCTTGAAGTTCTAAATCTCTAAGGTCTCTTGCAAGATGAACCGGTCTCATTAGGGCGCCACCAACTGCTATATGTAATGTAACGCCAGATAATATTAATGCAGCACCTCTCCATTCATACATTTGTAAAAATAACTGAAGGAAAAAAGATTTAGGTATTAATTTCAGATTAATATATAGAACGTATTTATGTATGTATGTGTGTTTGTACTTTATGTATGTACAGTATGTATGTGCATGCAAGCATGCATGTTTGCAGGATATGGTATGTAGAGTACCAGGGTATGTATGTATGCAGGGTATGTATGTACGTAATGGAAGCATGTTGCATGTATGTATGTATGGATAAACGGATTGGAACAAGCCCATAAAAACTGAAGGCGGCCATATAATGCAAAATTGAATAAATTTTTAAACGTAAACAGTAGAGAAAATCCGACCTATATTACAAAATTAAGTTAAATAATTCAAGTCTGTCCCCGCATCTTCCTCAAACTGTGTTTGTTGTATACCTGCCAACTCTCACGCATTATGCGTGAGTCTCACGCATTGGAGCCAATTTTGGACGTCTCACCCATAAATAATTTTTTCTCACGCATTAGCAAAATCCTCACTCATAAAAAGTTATTGCAATAGCTTCTCTCACGCATGAGACAATATTATGCAAAAATATGGTAAAAACGGCCCCGAACAGTGGTAATTTGGGCAGAAATGGTCAAAGAACGGCCACAAGAGGTTTTTTTTGCTTGCCAGAACGAAATGAGAGAAAATGTGGCCCAGCATTGGAGGCGGGGTTTGTCTCACGCGTTGGAGCCAAAAAAAGTTGGCAGGTATATTGTTATTGAAACTCGACAATACAGCACTAGTATCTGGTTTCGAGACATATTATCGAGCTTCCACTATCATTTCTTTCTCATGTTAATATTCCTAATACAAAGAAACATACCAATCTCCCTTATTTGCATACACCTGGTCCTGGTATATATAAGCCACGACTTGACTACCAACTCATTATTTTGCCTATCCGTTTATCTTTTATCATATTTTTTGTGTCTCATTAGAGATCCTGGGGCCACCATGTTTGCACAGTAGAGATTGTATCTTTAGATCTTCGGTCATGTCCTGAGACCTATACGGACTAGTGTTGTTTGATGTATCTTTAGACACATTGGGAGAGATTAAATATTCTCGAGTGTTCACTGAAGTTTCAGTAATTTTACCTCTATCAACATTCAAAACAACCAAGGGGGCATTTTCCCCTGATATTTGCATGTCTCCTTGCTCATGTGCACGGATTATTTAAATAGCCATACGATCTGGCTATTTTATCATTTATTAATTGATGTAGCAGTGAGAAGGGCCTAGGCCCTGTCTGAGCTCTTTCCACTTAGCTGCACTGATGATCCATGCGATGGGTAAAACGATGGCCCTGTCACCGATAGAGCCAGCGTCTGCAGAGGTGGAAACTTGATTTCAGTCGATACCTAATTTATTTATTTTTTCAATTCTGGTCGGATTTTCTCTACTATTTACGTTTAAATATTTATTAAATTTTGCATTATATGGCCACTTTCCGTTTTTATAAGCTTTTGCCTATCCGTTTATCTTTTAGGATATTTTTTGTATCTCATTAGAGATCCGGGAGGCTACCATGTTTGCACAGTAGAGATTGTATCTTCAGATCTTCGACCATGTCCTGAGACCTATACGGACTAGTGTTGTTTGATGTATCTTTTAGACATATTGGGAGAGAATACATATTTTCGAGTGTCCACTGAAGTTTCAGTAATTTTGTCTCTATTAACATTCAAAACAACCAAGGGGACATTTTCCCCTGATATTTGCCTGTCTCCTTGCTCATGTGCACGGATTATTTAAATAGCCATACGATCTGGCTATTTTATCATTCATTAATTGATGTAGCAGTGAGAAGGGCCTAGGCCCTGTTTGAGCTATTTTTACTTAGCTGCACTGATGATCCCCGAGATGGGTGAAACGATGGCCCTGTCACCGATAGAGCCAGCATCGGCAGAGGTGGAAACTTGATTTCAGTCGATATTTCATTTATTTTTTCAATTCTGGTCGGTTTTTTTCTACTATTTACGTTTAAATACAGTTTTATTAGATTTTGCATTATACGGCCACCACATTTTATGGTTCAGGTTTGGTACGGTACGGTATACGGTATATTCCTCAGGTAACCTCAGGTTAATTTATTCAAATATAGGCCTATCGATTTAACTTTTGTACTGGAGGTGATTCACTATTTTTATTAACTTTTTTTTATAAAGATGATTTTCAGCGCAACATTTTTTTGCGTTATAACTGTATTCAGAATCTATATTACGCTTCAACTAAATAAAATTTACTGTACATTTTGTGTTTAGGACCTGTGTGTATATATTAACAAAACAAAACATATTATCATTTATGTTTACTAGTCGAGACCAAAAGGAGAGGTGATGTTACAGTAGGAGATACAAATTTGCCCTTTCAAGTGATAATGGTAAATTATATCGCATCCCAAAACAAAGTTTCTGAAAATCTGATTTTACCTGTAACCACTACCTCATTTTTTTCATTAAAAAAAAAAATTAAATAAATACAAAATATAATAATAAATATAAAATAATAATCTCTAAAATATGTTGACGGAAAATAGATTGGTTTATAATCATTATAGTGGACAATTTTCTATTCTAATACGGTATGTAGCAGCTCTGTTATGATGCCCGCCATGATAGCGAGAGATTTCGAATTTTGACGGAGGCATATTATCACACAATTAATTTAACGTTTAGGGATTAGGGTTGGTTCTGGAGCAACGAATTCTGACGAGACCAAGAAGTTGGGAATCCTTATTAGAGACAAATTCAACATGCGCATTTCAATTTAGGTTCCTAGTAAATGTAACACCAAGGTATTTTACCTGTTCAACATTGGAAATAGCATCATTACCCATAAAGTAACTGCATTTCGTTTACGACCAATGGGATCTGGTGGTTAACCAAAGGGTGTTATGTTTCTTATTAAATAACAATATTTCAAGATCATTTTTTAAAATTAATTCATCTTCCCGGGAACTGATAGTCCTGTATATGATGGTATCATCGACATATGAGTAGCAAAGGAAGATATGAAATTAGCATGGTCGAGGATATTATACCAAAAATAATTAGATGCTCGCTAGACGCGTTCGGTAGGTGTAACCAGACACGCTATAAGCCCCATGTCTAGCTACCGGGAATATTTACTGTATGCAAAATGTATAAACAAACCAGAAGATGACACTAATTATTCATGCATAATTAATGTTTCATGTACAAGAATGTTAAAGAAAAGTCGACCTGAAAGCCTTTGTTTTTACAAAGTCTCTGGTAAATGCCTAAAATCATAACCTTTTATCTATTTATCTAATTGTCCAAAAGAGAAAAATGAACTTTTCACTACTTGACAATCTAACGGAAAATCTGACTGGTTGGTCTTTACAGTAAACCTTAATCACCTTTAAATATGATGGCTAAACGATTACAATACTTTGACCAAATAATGAGAGTGACATACTAACCTCTGCTATGGGCGGTATTGAAAGGTAGCCAATTGGTCCACCCAGATAGATTATACCATTGGCTAAAACAAACAGATTTTCAAAATATCGGCTTACGATGACTATACTGGCAGTTGAGGCTAATCCGAAACCCAGTCCTGAAAAAGGCATCAGATATAAATAAAACAAATCAGTATACTGTATGTTTGTAAAATTTGTTTCCAAACATCATGTTTTAGAGGAATGTATATTTCTACGTCACAGCAAAAACGACATAGTACCAACAACAATAATCAGATGGACATTGCCTGGATTAGTGAAGAAGTCACATTTCTTGGAGATGAGATAGTGAACCTGTTAAATGTTCCACAAAATTTCATATCTGATACCAGCTGATACTACTCCTTTGACACTCACTTACTTCTCATTGATATTTACAAACAAAATATGGACAATACAATTATTTAATTGCACAGTGCTAATTGAAAAAAAAAAGTTTTACTTTCATTTTGTAGTCAAACACTAATTTCATTTAACAAGATGGCCTTCGGCCCATGTTAGCAGACATGTTTCGGTAGAACAACCACCATTATCAGTAAACAAATCTTAGATTGCAAGCATTCTATTTATACAGGTGACTGAATACTATGCATTATTGCCTACTGGTCCATAACCACAAATTACGCAAAGTAGGTATTGAATGGCCCAAATGGGTTTCACAGAATATTGCCCTATACCTACACACTTTACTTCTATATTCTAAAAATCTTCGATAATGGACAGAAACACTTATAGGGAAGGGATATAAAAATAACTTACCAAAAAATACTGGTAGGACTGATGCTCGATTGTGAAAAATTAAATACGCAAAATGAAATGTTAGAATTATCTAATTATCTAAACGGTCACCTGCAAGGACACAAGTCTCGCATTTTTTTTTAGACAGATAAAACAATTGCTTATTCAAAAACTTCACCAGCCACACACGTGAGAAGGAGGGGTTCCGTGCACCGGAATGATGATTTTGTTTTAACATAAATTTGTGCAATCTTGAATATGTCTAATTAAATAATCTGGATGTTCCCAAGTTCAAGAATTGTCCCATAGGGTTGTTTTGAGGCCATTTTGGTGGTCATGTTGGATTCATTAATACAATAATATTAATATAAGTTATAAGTGTGGTAATCTTTGTGAAAGAAGAAATCGGCGCTGTAGCTTTGTGGTAAACACGTTTACCATGCAGTTCCTTCAGGTTCCGCGTTTCAATGCAGCTCTAACCGTTTACAAACTCTGTACCAGACAAGTAGCCAGGATACCTTAGGGGGCGGTCTAAAGATCCCGGCGGGGTAAATACACGAAGGTCCTTTAGGATCCGGAGGAAAAGCACACGAATCCGGAGCCTTTAGTCCCTTTTAAAAGCATGCACAGATCACTGAAGCGTATGCATATTAAAATTGAAATACAATAAATTGTTTTGAAATACAATACAATTTTAAAATAAGACAGGAAACAGGGGTGCATCCAGGGGTAAAATAATGGTAATGCGAGAAAATATTATAGTATTCTATGAAATGTAAGCCAAATATTATTGATAATGCAAACTCAACTTCACAAAATCTATATCAAGATCCTTTCAAATGTCTATAAATCTATAGATATATATTTATGAGCCAGTTACGAAAATGTTTCTGAAATCAGAATTTTACACTTATTACATTGAGCATTAGAGGTGACTTTATGTATAATTTTCTCATATTTTCTTGCCTTTTGCCCAGAGACAATCCCGTAGGTGTGGTACTAAATGGTCCGAGAAAACTCCATTTTCTAGCAAGACTTGCAATCGTAAACGCTTCAGTCTTTTAATTACGTGAAATAAAACTGAGACGATCTTTCACGATGGTCAACCAACTAAGTGTAAGAGGTGTCTCAAATATGGTCACCCAGCCAACAATTATGTCAATGATCATTTTTGTTTCAAATTTCGATCTTTTGAACACATAAGCAATGTTTACACATCCAAAAACACAAGGGTATATGAGCAAGCAAATTGAAAGCAACGTCTTGTTCTCGAATCAACTTTCTGATACAGAAGCTGAACATAACATCGAAGGTGAAATCCAAAATCAGGATGGCAACATTTTTAATGAAGCTATCACAAACCAAAGTATCTGAAATCCTTGGGGACCTACTTAACAAGCCAGGTAATCCCGATCAAGGCCCACTATCCACAGAATTGGACGAAGGAGTCTACAACAATCTAATGGATGCTCTTGATAAAGCTAGGGATGTCAATACCTACGATTCAGATTCAGATTCAGATTCACTTCATTGAATATTGAAGACAACACTAATTCTTGCTTATTTAAATTTTTTCTTTTATTTTGCTTTATTGTCTATTTTTTAGTGTAAATATGATTTTTAGATTGGTTATATATATAAACAATATAGTTTATATATACATATTGCCACTTGGCACTATGTGCTACTTGCGGAGCATTTGGCTTCGTGATGATCGAGCATTTAGCTTCTTCATCTATCGGTTTAATATGTGCGATGGAAGCTTTGAAAAGATTTAATTATTATTGTTATTTCTTTTTTTTTTTGGGTGCTCCCATTTCCAATGTGTTCTGGGCTTTTGGGCACCCAATATCACATTTGTTTGTCATGTATATAACATTATTTCCCCTGTATTTACTTTACTTCTACACATTTATTTATTTATTTATTTCAACATATTTATACAGGATGACATTATCAGGTTGTTGTAAAATCCTGTTTTTCATAT
>JAOTQE010068260.1:0-17365 GCA_025631205.1 Nesometra sesokonis
ATTTCGCGGTAAGGTTCTCATTCACGAAATTCGCGAAAATTAAACCCCCGCGAAAATAACAACTTATACAGTAAATAAAAAAACAAAAATGATAGCATTATACTAAAAAGGTACATCATCAGTAGTCCTGTCCATCATTCCTGATGATAGCATAGTTTTTGTCGAAATATTGAATCCTGCCATGATGGTGTGTATCTCATTAGGAGTATGTATTATACTTTCTTACTTGAAATTGATTAGTGAACCTTTCAGACTGTAATAGTAATTAATGAATTTTTAAAAAAACACCAATAATTACTCTTATACCCAAGTGTTATATTATCAACATTTTTCAAGTACTCTATTTAGGGGAGGCAGGGGAGTTAAAAAATATACAGTAACTTTCGTTTGACAATAAAATTGAACAAGTGGGGCCCCATTCGGAAAAATAAAGCACCTGAAATGTTTCCTTCTGGTTCTTGGAACTATTCTAATACTAAAGTAAATTGCTCAGTTACAGGCATGTTTTATCAATAAAATTTTAATTTATTTTCATTTTTGGCCATAGTTCAATAAGAACTCAGGTAAATTGGATATTGGATAACCTCTACAAACACATTAATTATTTCTACGTATGTTCAATAAATATTTGATTATAAGTTCACCCCATGAATAATTTTTCTAACTTTCATGACATCGAGCGTCAACAGTAATCTAATTTGACTTGCCCTAATATCCACTTTTAAATTAAGTTATAATAATGTCGATAAAGCTTACATCCGTCCAGGGCCACAGTGTAACATAAGGTTGTATACCTGTTTTAATCTTCTAAATAAAACATGTTTTTGTAACTCAATAGCTCTGCCTGTAGAACCTCTTTTACTTTTGTAAACTGCTTATCTATTGAAGAATGGTTCATTACTTGATTAATTAACCAGACACAGGTTTCCATTGATTGCCCTCATGCTTGATTTTTTTACTTTGAGATTTGTTGAAATCTTCATTTTCTTTAAAAACTTGCTTATGCTGTCAACCGATAACTTAGTTGGTCAGACAAATTTTCCAAGTTAAATGGAACAAGGGTTGAAGTCTCTTTCCAACTATAAAAAAGTTGTTTTGATTGAGTCACCTCTGTTAAATTTGTAGATTCAGTGTAAAATTAGCTTTGGTTCTGTTCATATTATCTAAGTAATTCACATTTCTTGAGTCAGTGCTATGTAGCACTTCAATATACAAAAGAAAGAGCGTCCAAGCAAATGCATATCCAATGCATATGATGCTGATTGCGCACATTTATTGTCCATTTGGAAGCTTGGTGTTCAATATAGACACAATTCCACAATTCAATATAACAATTTATTGAATGGCAACAACTAATAAACCAACAAACCTTTATTCATAACAATTGCCTTATTAAATTTTCTTGGGCAATTTAAACATGCCGCTTTTGATGGCATATCATTTCAAGCCATTGTATTGTAGCATGCGTTATTGAAGTATCAAGTTTTTATAACTGGTGTTACTCTGATTAAATTCTCAGGGTAACTTACATGTCAAAATTGATTAAATTCTCAAGGTAACTTAAAATTTGAAATTAAGAATAAATGATAATGCAAAGCCGCAATCATACTGGACTTTATTTGGTAAGACTTGCCGACAGAATAGCAAGTTTTACCATGATTAACTCCTGTGTGAACAGCTCAGTAATGTTCCCTGACAGGAAGTCCCTTTGAAAAAAATAACACCCTCTGACTAGGTAGATCTACCATGTTAAATTACTAGGGAGATCTACCTAGCACCACAGAGAACTACCTAGCAAGGTAGTATATAATTACCCTGTCTGTTGATGATATTAATGCCTTAAGGGTTTATTCTAAATAATGGCTGTATTTTCCTATGTATACTTGTTGAGCATTGCTGACCTTATCCTAGGTAGAATCCCTTGATATGGTAGTTTTGATGGTTAACCCTGTTAACTACCTTTATCTACCTTGTCACTACCATTATCTACCATGTTAACAGAGTAATTTTTTTCAAAGGTGTCTTACCGAGCCACATGGTAAGTTTCATCAAATCTCGCTTGCCCAGTAAAACTACAGAGACAGTTTCACCTTGCCAAAAATGCAGTGTGAATGTCGGAAGGTTTGCTAACAAAAGAGACATTGTTATCATGTATGCCATATTTCAAACACTTGTATTGATCTGTCCCATAGCTTGCAGTTTTTTCGTGTTGTATAAAGCAGATGCACTTTATTATTCCAAATTTACTGTGGCAAAAGAAAAATTACAAGCAATTATAGACATTTTGGAATAAAACTGCAAGAATGAAGGGACTGAAAAGGAAATGTTTAACTCATCTGTCACCTCTAAATAGAGTACTTGGAAAAATGTTGATAATGTAACACTTCGTTTTAAGAGTGTAATTATTGCTGTTAATTTTTTTAAATTTATTAATTAGTACTACAACCTGAAAGGTTCACTAATATAATCAACGTAAAGTAAGAAAGTATAATACATACTCCTAATGAGATACACACCATTATGGCCGGATTCAATATTTCAACATAAATTATGCTATCATCAGGAATGATGGACAAGACTACTACTACCTGATGTACCTTTTTAGTATCTATCATTTTGTTTGGAGGATGTGTGAAACTAGATATAACAAACTCTTGTAATATCTTGTTTCACGAACAAGATAACAAATTATGGTCTTATAAGATACACAAGTATATTTTATTTCATTCCATTAGTATTGTATCTCTTTGTCTAGACACTTCATGATGACAAAATCACTTAACTCGAAATCTGAGTAAAACACAATCAATTTTGCTAGATACATATCCCAAGTCATAATACATGATCAAATATACTTTTAGAATCACCCAATTTGTAATATTAACAATTCAGTTTGATCATCCAGTTCAGACTAAATATAGCAGGTCACAAGATTAGCTCTCTAGTTGCTTGTGACATGGATCCCAGTAAACGTCAACGTTAATTATAATCGCGACCTTTACAGACTCGTAAAGTAATCTTTTGAATATTTACTATATCATTCGCTAATTGATGAGAATTTCCCACCAATATTGACGTACAAGCTTTATTATCCACAAAAAATGTAGACCATAAATCTCTCAGTGAATGCCCAAAATCAATACCAAAAACATTGTTCATCAGTTGAGATAAATTTAAAGCTAACAATCTAATTTTAAAACCTTATTGGTTATCTGAATTGGTGTTCTGCTTGTCAGTATTTGCAAACATTTTTTTCAATCTATAGCTTAAAAAAAATTATAAAATTATAAAATCAAGTTTATCCAGCATTTGGTATGCCCCCCCCCCCCCCCACACCGACACGCCCACCTCAACTTACATGTTGGAGGTACCCTCCCTGGTCATGGATACTGGCCTGCTGTCAGGGAAGTCCTGGCGCTGCCACTGCTTAGATGCAAGTAAACTAGGGTCCATGAGTCTTCAGGCCATAAGTTTGCATTGTACCATTCATTGCATACTATACAAAACAAAAGAGACAGACCTACAAACACAGTTTAGATCCTGAGCTAATGCAGTTGAAGTTCATATCATTGACATGCGTTCAGAATTCAAGAAAAAAAAATCTTTGATTGAAAACCAAGCACACTTACCACATTGTAACATAATAAACTGGGCAGATTAAATGTCCACTCCAGCATAGAATTGCATAGGCTCAATTTACAAATCTTTAATTGTCCCAAATCCTTGTTTGGTAAGTATTCACATATATGCCTACAAAAAATTTAAAAATTCCTTTTAATAGAGTTTAAGGTAAAAACATAAAACACTCTTCTGGACTCTGACCAAAATGTAATCAGTAATCGTCTTTATAACATGCAGAACCAATTTGTGCATAATGTTCGCAAACCAACTATAATATACAACAAACTAACAAGCAGGGTGAAAACATAACCTCCATTCAACTTTGATGCTGGAGGTAATAATATGATTTAGGTTGTTATATAAAATATATATCGCATTTCAAGTGGCATATTCAAAGCCTGACATTGATATATTTGAGATTTTATTCAGGATAATCGTGAGGAATTATGCAGACTTGTTAAATCTGTTCCGTTTGAAATTTCTGATCCGACAGGAAAATCTTTTAAGCTGTGTAGGTTTTTCTAGTGACAGGTAATGGCAATGTTGAGGAATACAGGTGGATGAACTACTAGTGGGTTAAAGATAAAATATGTATGCAATATCATATGGGAGATACCCAGAAATATTGTACAAGCTGTGGTCAAAGATAGTATTTGTCCACGACGAGTACAGGTAATGGCAATTTTGAGGAATAGAGGTGCATGAACTACTAGTGTGTTAAAGATAAAATATTTATGTAATATCGTATACCTTTGAGTGGGATACCCAAAAATATTGTACTAGCTATGGTAAAATATTGTATTCGTTGAAGACAAGTACAATATTTTGCCACAGCGTGTGCAATATTTTACAGTATCCCTAAAATTAAGCATACGTAATTGAAATAAAAATAAAAATTTTAAAAAAATTAAAAATTCAGGCTAGGCCTGGACCAAAACAAATTAAACAGTCCAATTAGGCTAGTTTTACCTAGTATTTGATAAATGATAATTGATATCCATAGCCTAGCACAATATTCCCAAAAATAATAATTCTAAACTCAACATATAGTTACAGGGTTCTCAACTAATTAACTTCAATAGTCATAAATAAAATAATCCGTAATTTTAAAAAAAATCAGTAATTATGATTTGCATCAGCTTTTACAGTGGCATGCACAAAACTAAAATTATTTATTAAAATTTATTTATTAAATAGTTTAATTAGTTTTACTTAGCATTTGAAATATAATGTTAGTTGCCATCCTTTGCCTAGCACGATATCCCCAAAAATAATAAATCCAAACTCAAGATATAGTTACAGGGTTCTCAACTTGCTGTACTTAATTTTTGTAGTCATAAAGAAAAAAAACTGTAATTAAAAAAAAAATCTTACTTTTTGTGTTACATTTTACAGTGGTATGCACAAAACTAAAATTATCATGTACATAGCACCCTCTTTGGTAAACAAAACCTAGAGGGTGCTATATATGTCCAAACTCTGTGCTTGCAGATGAGGTCATCGGTTATATTAACCCTTTGAAAAAAATAACTCTGTTAACATGGTAGATAATGGTGGTGACAAGGTAGATAAAGGTAGTTAACAGGGTTAACCATCAAAACTGCCATATCAAAGGATTCTACCTAGGATAAGGTCAGCAACGCTCTACAAGTAGGAAAATACCGAGTCATTATTTAGAATAAACACTTAAGGCATTAATATCATCAAGAGACAGGGTAATTATATACTACCTTGCTAGGTAGTTCACTGTGGTCCTAGGTAGATCTCCCTAGTAATTTAACATGGTAGATCTACCTAGTCAGAGGGTGTTATTTTTTTCAAAGGGAAGGTGGCTCTTTATTGGCCGTCATGCTCATTAGCTGTAATGTCATTGTATTGCTTCCTGTTGTTGAGTCATCAGCAACTGGTTTTCGGTGGCGTGGGTAGTTGACTTGATAACTAGGACTAGCCCTTGTGATATAACATCTATAGCCTAGCAAATGCTTTGACTATGGCCTAGAGCTATGTCTGAACTAGTGAATTAAAGGCATGGTTGATAAATCAGGTTTGTTGAAACATTCATCAGGTGTGGTATATAGATTCCTCACTAAAATCCACTGACTTGTTGCAACATGGAATGTTATTAAAAGGAGCTATGTGTAGGCTTCATGGGCTTTTGTTCCAGTAATTATGGATATTAATAATGTAAAGCTACTAGAAGTATTGGTATCATCATCAATACCACCACCATCATCATCACATCACCACCACACCATCATCATAATCAAGAACACTATCGACGTCATCATCATCAACACAACCACCACTGTTATCATCATTGCCATCATTATTGTTATATGTTGTGATGACGACCACAGCGGTGCTATAAATGAACTAATTTAACAATGACAGAAATTAACCGAGATTTCCATATTTATGCTCCTGCAGAGAATATTGTTTTTATCCTATCTGTCTGTTTGTCTGTCTGTCTGTCTAACCTTGCCATAGCGGGGCATAGTGTTTCATAATACTCATCTTGTAAATTTATTGAGGGTGTTTTTTTATCAGGTGGAGGTTTTTAGCTTTGGTGGGGCACACTGAGCATGAGATAATTTTCTTTCCACTATCGGGACATTTGTGTTGTCATATTGTTTTATTATGAATTCAAAAAACTCACTAAAGGTTATTATCTATTTTTTTAAAATTTATTATGGTTTTAGTTTTACTAATACTGTACAAATTATAATGTGCAATATGAAATATTGAGTTATTGAAAACAACTGATTATGAAAAACAATGAACTTTAAATTAATAATTCTATCATGGATGTAATGAGTTTTAAAACTTGTATAGAGTAATGAACTTTTACATCATAACAGTAGGTGGCACCCTTTGTTGCTAGCAGTAACGCAAAAATGCGGTCAAGCAATCGTCGTTAGCCTATGCAAAGAAGTATAAGCCATTTCACGGTTTCAACTGCGCATGTGCATTAGCACTTAAGGTCAAGTAATAAAATGACTCGCGGCTCTTATTGAAAAGAATGCACTTACCGCTTGTCGTTTTATTACTTGACCTTAATCTGCACATGCGCAGTTGAAACCGTGAAATGGCTTATTGCTGAATTTGATCTCTATGCTTATGATATATTATCTTGATATTTTAAATTTAAAGTCACATTGGTTGTTAAAAAAATGTGGTAACTAATATGTTATGTGCTTTTTCATTTTAAAATTTCTCATTGCAAGAAGCCTATTCTTGCCATAATATTACTCCGGCATACAATTACCATAATGTTGACAACAAATGGTGCCACCTAAACAGTATAATGTTCTATAGTTACAGCAGCATATGTTTGAAGTGTACTAACCTATATCAACTATTTTTTTCTTTTCTCTTATTCCACTCATGCTTCACAATTTTCAACAGGCACAATCAAACGTCGGTCGCATATCTGTGGCCAACGAACGTGCAGCTAAGCTACTCAAATAGCGGACCGCTTCGAAATATAAGGCTAGCGACAAAGCTCGCAACACAGCAAGTGTCAAAGGAAATAAATTCTTGGTGGCGAACACATGTGGAGATATTAAAATCATATTGCTATCTTTGTTCAACAAATTAAGAGAAATACCCTATGTACTAGATTACCAGATTTCTAGATAACTTGGTTCCAATATGACTATACAGCTAATGATGAATTATATAGAGCTGTCATATACAGTACAGTACAGTAGTATTTCATTCTATTGTTTTAAAAAGTTACGTTTTTATCCACTTCTTTCAGAGTAATTGAACAGTTCATTTATACATACACCAAAGTAGCCATTTTTTTTATTTGGCAAATATCTGAATATTTTTGGTACTGAAATTAATCCACCAAAAAATAATAAAATTTTGTTCCATATGGGTGGTACTGACCAATGCTATTAAATTCAAAACTGTTTACCCTTAAAATATGACCAAATCAAAGTCCATCACATTTATATTTCATAACATTAAGTTGGTTAAATTTTACTGTTGTACAAAAATGTATTTTATTATTACCATATTGGTGGGATATAATCCCACCCTTGGGTCCCACTCCAACTTTTTGGTCATTTTGATGTAAACAAACACTTGTGTATGTCAATTCCACTTGTTAATTTTATGATCTGCTTTCAGTGCTCAATTTTTCTGTGACAAAGGTTGTTTACTATCAAGTGTAAATTATGTATTTTACAGCTCAAAAAATTGATTTCAATTCTTTTTAGTACAATGATTGTTAGTAAAAAGATTGTATAGCTATTTTGTAACAGTCATATCGGAACCAAGTTAATAGTTTTAGCCTTACCCTCCTTTGACCAGTAAGTCTGTGTATCCATACCCTTCCCCCTTCCTTTCTACTAATATACCATTGTGCTACTGTTTATCACTAGAGTACAATGATAATAAAATTTAAAAAGTATCATGTTTAAAAATAGGGCAATGGGTATGTTCGGACTCGGTGTAGTGTAGCAAACACTGCTTAAGATTATGCGTCTGAACCAGCCAAGATTATCTAAAGCCACTAATAACACTCCAGCCAATGAGTTATTAGTGCTAATGCTTCACTAAATCAATCAAATTGTATTGACTAGTCAAAACTTAGCCAATCTAATTTGACTATTATAAAATGTCTTATTATGTCTTATTTTAAAATATTTATTTTTAGTATTGCCTTATGATCTGTATTGGCTATGTCACGTTTAATCCATGAGTCTAAACATACCCTAAGATTCCCAGGCTGTGTCCAGACTCAAATTTTTTTTGACAAAAAACTTTCATAAACCCCTATATGGTAAGGACATGTCCATGTATGGCAATGATGTGAAGCCATCATGACCATATATAGCCATATCAAAGTTTTTTGTCAAAGACAATTTGATAGTATGGACTGAGCTTTTATGTTACATATTTTTGCACAGTTTTATTTTTTTTTTAGAATAGAAGTTAATCTAAAATAAGACAAATACATTATTGTAGCATATTTTTTGAAAAGTACAATTTAAAATTAGTACTTATTCTATAGTTATTTTTTAAGTATGGGTGTATTTTGCAATATTGTTTTGATCAATGAATCAACACCGCCTAAAATTTAATTGTTTGCTTAATTTTGTTATAAACTCTTTTATTTTTGTTTAGTTTTTTTGACATTTATTTTATTTGTTATATAGCAATTATTTATTAGCAGTTCTACCTGTTTAGTTTGTTGTTAGGATATGAGAATGCATGTTCAGTAAAGGATTTATGATTAGATTCTAAAATTAGCACCACTTGCTTTTAGGCCCTATACAACCACCCCACCCAATTCCATGATATGGCTTACTCATAGTCATAGGCAATTGTTTTAGCAGTGTAAAAGAGGTATTATATTACCGCTACTGGTTAAGGCTAGATTTATGTGAAAGTGTCCATTGTACAATGTCAACTTATCAGTAAACCAGAACTAAACAAAGTTCAAAGCTGTAACACTTAGTAAAAACAGCACCCGCAGTTATTAAGGCTGTCAATTTTACGCATTCACTTGGACCCTTTCACGCAGAATTTGACCTTCTGTGTGAAAGGGTTTAAACAGATAATAATACTGACATGGTTATGTTAGCATTGTAGTATTTTCTGTGTGAAAGGGGCTTTTGTGAGGAATTAGATTAGATTCTCACCAGATTCTGATTTTGGATCGGAACAGCTAATGATCCGAAAAAAAAAAACATTCAGTCAGTGTTAAGAGCAACATACTGGACGCATCCCAAAAGCATTCTCCAAATTTTGTTTTGAATCTGGTTTGTTTGCACCTTTAGGTAAACTGGGTACACTTCTGTGTTTTCAGTGATATGGCCTATTGTACCTAGGTCACAAATCCATGCACCACACGTAGGGTCACAATATAGCCTTACACTTCCCCATGCACCAAAATACTGTAGGTCCTAATATTTTTAGGTTTCTTTTTTATTCATGTTTAGTCTGTAAAAATTGTTCTTAGTGTTGGTAAGATTGTAGATAACAGTTATGTACAGTATAGATAGGTTCAAGTAAAAACAATAATTTGTGAGGTTATTTTGGATTATCTTTTTAATTAACTGGATCATTTTTATGTAGTTAAGTTACTTTGATCAGTAATATTTATTTAAAAAATAAAATTATATTTTCTGTAATATTATTTGAGTAACAAATTGTCAGTGTTTTCTTGTCACTTTTGCTAGCTAAACTAATTATTTTGTGACATTTATTGTAACAATGCATTTTTATTCTGAGTGTTTTATGCTTTAAATATATTTTTGTTGGAAAAGGAGATAAAAAACTGACATTTTATTTTGTATTATTATTAATATCAGACAGAAGTTGTGAATTATAGTGTTTATTGCTGTTTTAATGTACTATACCGACAACCAAACACTTAGAACAACTATATATTTTTCTTATGTGAGGCAAGGCATGACAAAACCACCAAGTTGTCACACAGGATGGTATTGAGCAATAAGCAAATAACAACAAGAAATATAAAAAAATACAAAGGAAAATTATTATATTATATAGTCTATTTTGTTTCATAACTTTGGTTATAGGTGTCTGATTTTGATAATTGACCCTCATTTTAAACCTTACAACAATTATAATATGGTTTCAATATAAACTCCATTTTTCAATTTTGTGACAACTTGGTGGTTTTTCTCATGGCATGCCCCAGTTATTGTGTATTTACCTCATTTTAACATAAAACGTTGGAACCAAGTTCTAATCCCTACAAACTTTTCTTGATATTTCTGCTTTTCTTGCATGATATTTTTAGTGGATATGTAGATTTATTATAACAATTTACACATTATTCTTCGTAGGCACTTCCATGGAACTGCATTTTTTTTGGATATGAAGTTGATGGACATTTAGTTTCTAGTAGTGAACATGGATTATCTAGATATTAAAATAATATTACCATATATTCCCTGCATATTATAATATTAAAATAAGAAAGAAAAAAAAACATTTTTACCTGTGAACATAGACTAGCCAGTACACTATGTTATCTCTTATCGATAATTCATGTTCATGAAAGAAATAAAACTCTTATTTTGCTTTTATGAGAAATATATACAGTAATCGCAAGTGCAGAGAACATAGTCTTTGATGTCTGCATGCCATTTTATTACAGTTCATTTGCGTTACTTGTTTTATTATATATTGCTATACATCATATGTTTATGCTTTTTATGTATTGAATTTGTGCATTTTATTTTTAGGTGTTGACTTTCCTATTTCAAATACAAGATTCACTAGACAAGGCTAACTTGTGTAAATTTCAGTAAACTTTCTGGTATTTTTGTCAATTAAGGTTGTGCTAGATACATGCTGGGCCTAAGAAATGAAATGTGGGGGGGGGGGGGTAACTTATCTCGACACTTTTTTGGCCAAAGTTATCCAGAAAATTGCATGACATCTTAAAAATTGTAAGAAATGCATGCATATTAATTATGCTTGCAGAAAATACAGTGAAATTGGCCTACAAAAAATAAAATCTTAAATTACAACCCACCCAAATTTTAAAAAACTTGGACAGCAGTTTTTTATTGGGCCTTATTTTGTAGCTTTTATATGATATTCCATTTAATTATGAAATTAAAATTAAGATTTTAGTTTCATATCAGTAGAAAACATTGAAAGTTACATACTGTACATTCAAACAAAAACCGTATCCAAGGAAGGATCCAGTATTTCTGAAAGTGGGTTGCGCCAGGCTTGTGATTGGGCCTCCGAGTGCCCCCGCTGGATTCAATGGGTAGAAACAAATTTATGCCTGTCAAAAGGAGGAGGGCGCACCCCTAGTGCAACCTCATTGTTTCGTTCCAGGTATCATGCAAACATTATTCTTGTATATTTTAGGAAAGTTAGCAAATAGTATTGATGTTACATATTTGATGTCGCAAATGTTTAATTTATTGAAATGTCTGATTCTAACATTACTGTTTTTTCATTTACAGGCCAAATCTAACAATGAGCGTATACAACTGGCAGACAAAAGAGCAAAAGATATATTAAGAAAACAGTAGGGCTGAATGAATGAAAATTGCCCTTTTAGTGACAAAAATGTTAAAATGTGTTACAATTGTTTTGTGCTTATATTTTCTACTTTGCATGTTAAAACGACGAATATTTGAAACTATTTTTATCGAAAATTAAAAATGTCAACTCTTGAGATACAGAGTTGATCATCAATTTACAGATTGTTGATAAAATATTTTAAAAATTAAAAAATAATTAAAATCAAAAACAAATGGAAAATGGAATATTATGTTTTTAGATTATTACAGATAAAAAAAATAAAAATTCATCATTCTTTTTAATAAAACATCTAATAGCAAAACAATGTTAAGAAAATTTATAACAATTTAAAAAAAAGTTTCTGGCTGAAAAAATTGAAGAATTACTGTATAGGAATATTTCAATTACTAAACCTTTTTTTAATATTCTGTAATTTAAATGGTTAGAATCTATGGATCATTTTGATTTATTTTGTCTTTATTGAATCATTTAATGTAAAACTCTACTTTTAAATGGTTTTAAAAGATACGTATAATCGACCAAAAACTAACAGCCAACATAAAGACATATTGGATAATATGAACAGATATTAAAAATATTATTATTGTTATAAAGGGTATGTTCAGACTCAACGATTAAGCGGAGCATAACATACGCGGCGTACGATAATTTGTGTCTGAACTAGCCGGTGATTAGCGTAAGTCACTAATCCAGAGCATAACTTGAGCTTCCTGCAAACCCCGGTTTAGCGTAAGCTACGGAGCTACGCCTCGTACGCCTGAATGGTTTTGTCCTTGTGTTACGTGTTGTCCAATCACAATTTGCAATCTGTCTGCATTGGCCAATCAATTACGGATCACTTGTCATAAAAAAACTCACTAGCGGCAATTTTAAAATTGCCTATGACTTGCGCTACGCCTTGTGTCAAAACACCTTGGTCGTTACGTCGCAGATTAGCTTGCGCCTTGCTTACGCTAAGCTCCGCTTAAGCCACGAATCTGAACATAGCCAAAAACTATAGTTACAAATGTTATATTTGGAGTATGATAATTTTATATACTATGTCAATGTTAGCATCACAAATGGATGGACGAGGTACGTATATTGTAGTTTATTTTTGCATATGTCAAAGTCTTGATTACAGTATTGTCTTTAGTGAGAGTTTTCAAGTCTAGTATTTTATTGAAGCATTTTGTAATATTAAGTCTAAAAAATATACTTTGTTTACCCTCTCCCCTGTTTATATACTTTGTTTACCCTCCCCCCTGTTTATATACTTTGTTTACCCCCCCTGTTTATATACTTTGTTTACCCCCCCCTGTTTGAAATTTTAGGACAACATTATGTGTACATTCTCATTAGAGTGTTTCATCAATTTTACCCTATATTTTCAAAGAAATGTAAGAAATATTGAATTAACCACCCCACAGGTTATCACATTAAATGATTATAAAGAATAAATATGCTGTACAGCAATCAAGTGGAAACTAATCCACTCCATTGTGATAAAACTTGGCAGAACTATCTAATGGGGATGTACACCTAATGAGGGGAGGCAATGGGTGGGAAAAGTTTTAGATGATTTCTTGTTTTCTGAGACAGCAGAGTAGGGTAAACGGTAATTTTTTAGGCTTTTGTATTAATGTAATTTTGAGCAGCTATCATAACTGCCATTTATTATAATAGTGTTATTTTTGTAGTATGCAAGCATGTTTAGTAGATATATTTACTGTATTTTTTCTTATGTTCTTTATGCGTTTATGTGTCAAATTATTATATTATATAGTATTATTATTTACCTATTCTATGCTACATTTATTCCTCATCAGTCCTATGTATGAGATTTTCATTGTTAGCAAGCCAAAGTTTCATTTTAATTTTTAATGTAAGATTAAATTCTAAATACTTAATTATAGTAACTTATCATATTGGTCACCTAGTGTTACTTGTGAAACTTTTCTATACTTTGTTCCACAAATGTTTTTTGGATAATTAATTAAAAGAAGGGTGGAATTAAAATTAAAATGTGTTTTATTTAGTAAGCTATATCAACTAATTGGACAATAACATAAAACAAACATTTTGTTTTTGTTAATAATTACAATTAGACTTACTAATAATTCAACATTTTTAGCAACATTTTGATGAACCGAAAGAGTAAAGATATGTTTAATTTTTTTCAAAACTCTGAATTGCATGTATTTAAAATCTTTATTTTTTTTTAATCGAAAGATTCACGAAACAAGGTATAAAAAAGTTTCACCCAAAAGATTCAAATTTTTGTTGTTCATCTCCATTCTTGGATAAATGTTCTTCAACAATGTATTATTGTAGTACTGTATTAATATAAATAATCATCAGTGGATAATACACTCAAGGCTCCAGATTTAGTATTAAATTTGGTGGGCTTAACAAGGATAGTTGGCCAGTGAAGTTCTACATTGTAACATGGTTTTAGATATAAAAACTAACACTTTAGCTCAGCCAATATGATTTTTGATTGAATTATTAATTTGGACACAATCTGCTTGGCTAGTAATATAGAATGGGATGTAATTTATCAATAAATAGATTTTACATTTGTCTATGTACGAGTAGTAAGTAATGATATTAAATGTACATATGGTATAAAAACTTAATTATTATAAATGTTATTAAATTTCAGTAAGTTCATTTTAAGTACTATATAATTAATGTAAATGATGATAATTATGGTACTTACTGTAGTAGATTACAAATATGTAATTAAGTTTAAATAATATGTATTCATGTCATTCCACAAAGCAAAAATACTTTTTAATAAAACTTATAAAGTCAGCATTTTTAGAAAGATTTAAATATGGTAGAACAAATGCAAGCAATCCTAAAATGAGTACTTTATTGATAGTATCAAGATAAATCACAATTATTTTTTATTTTATCAGACAGAAATTCTTAGGAATGTTTGATGTTGGATCATGCTTTTCACATTTGAATAGTATTCTTATTGATTATGATGGGACTGATATCAATTACTTGCAATAGAATGGGCACATGAAAGGCGTTTGGTTTCTGCGATATGGGGACAAATGTTTTTACATATTGCTTATATTAGTTTCTAAGTAATAGCTATAATTACTTGTAACCCAATAGCTTTATAGAAATAAAAAATGTCGTCTTTCAAGAATCCGCTGGTGTTGTAAAATTGTTGAAAAAAGATGCTCAAGCCATTGTTTCTTTAAATGTGTTTTTTAAAAGTTTTCTTTTTTTATTTGAAATTATCATTTACCTACTATTCTTCAATATTCTACTTGTGTGAATATATAGTTTAGTCAATCAACAGCATCTAGAAATAAATAATGAGCTCATCTGAAATTTAATGACAATATTTTGATCGATTTTCTAATTGACAAATCAAGTGAAAGTCTGTTCTCGTTTGCCATTGGCTGATTATGAAGACGTTTAAAGAAAATATGAATGTTTTCAGATTTCAGTAGAACGTTGGAGAACTTTGGGAAAAGCCAAATAAATTCAGTATTCATTACAAAATAAACAAAAATTTAGGTAAATATGTAAAATTAGAATCTAAAAAAATATAGCATTCTCTGGGTAATACATTTATTGCCAAGATGGCAGTGTTCACAATTATTCATCGATCAAGGTATTGTAACAGTAGTTGTGATAATAATATGGTATTTAAAAAAAATTCACTCTCAGCCTGTATTTAAAATATGTGTTGTTCCCCGAAAAACAACTTATTTGGAAATTTGCTTCGCTGTGAAGTATATAAGTTATTATCTTGTGCATAGACGTGTAATAAAATATAATTTGGAAAGTTTTACACGCATTATAAGAATTAGTTTTTAGTGTGTAAAATTAAGGTAAAAATCAATTGCTATGCATGAGTTAATAATTAAAATACTTCAAAAAAAGCAAGTAATGTTTATGGTTATGTTTAAATAATTTGTTTTGTTTTCTTCGGGGACAATGTGCCATATACTGTAATATCTGCAAACACTGTATGTTTAGAATGTTTTTTTTCAGTGATATTTGTACATAGTAAAAAAACAAATCAAATTTACTTGTATCGCTATTTGTCAGTTTGACCTTTGACCTAGGGGTTAACCAATGCGAAGAGTCCGTCTTTAAATCCAGTGTTTAATCTGAATATTATCAATGTTAATAAAGATTTAATTATACAAATCTATCGATGTGTACAATCATTTTAGTATACTTGTGTTCAAACACTCTGGTATAGGCCTACCCCTCTCTCAGACGTAAGCCCATCTCTTTTTACTTTGAGTGTCACTTAAGTCATAAGAGAGCTCTCTACACACGCTTAAAACTCCCTGCTTAAAATCATTGTGATCCTACCCATGGATTAAAATTGCAATGTTTTTTGTGGTTGGAGTTTAAATGCACTAGTAAATACAGATGTAACGTGGCTAAAAAACCCTAGAAGAAAAGCAGGACATTTAGCGCAAGTACGTACTTCGTACGGTTTTATTTCTTTGCTTGTTAAAATTATATTCCGGGGCTTCCCCTCCCCCAATTCACAATTCTGTATCCGCCTCAGCCAGACGTTGCAAGTTTGAGAAGTGGAAATCATCAGATTTTATGTCGGCTACTTTGTCGATCAAATTTGCGTAAATGCAAATGTGTGACGCGTCACAATAAAAAACAGAACACAGAAAAAGTACATTACAATATGTAAAAATGTCTATATTATTGTATATACTGTAAATTGTATTTAACACTGAGCAGAGCTGGTATTTTTTAAAGGGACAACCGATTTTGCTCCTATAGGCCAAGACCAACTATGAATATTTTTGGGAGACAATTTTCAGGAGAAAATGTACTTTTTCATGAGGGCGGGAGATGACTCAAAACATCAGAAGACTACCGCCATTTTCTGTCCAGCTCTGCTGGATCCGCTCCTGCAACCAGGCAATCGTAAGACAAGAATTGAATATCAAAATTCATCCGAAGCCTTTCTAGATGTATAAAAAAACCCGGGGGAATCCCGCCGTTTTACTCTTCAACGGCCGCTCCATTCACAAAGTCTGAATCCGCATTAGTGTATTGGCTCTGGCTCAAAACCCCCCTAAAATTTTGAGAAAAAAAATTTCAAGTAAAAGATTGATAGTGTGAAGAATATTACAGCATTGCATTAATTGTAAGCCAACCATCGTTAATATTCGTTAACTTCGCGTAATATATTTCAATAGCTTTTCAAATGTCTATAAAAGATACATCATCCAATGAACAAATTACGGAAATTTGTCTGAAACCTGAATCCACACTTATCCTATTACAGTGAGCATCTTGGGGTGACATATGTGTATTATAATTGTCTCAGATTCCCCAGTCTGGGGTTGGGGTCCCATCTCAGCACAGTAGCGGCGCCAGGAATTCCCCGACAGCAGGGCAAAGCCCCCGACAGGGGGGCACGGGGCCCCCGACGAGTTTAATTTTGATGTGGGTGTGTCCCCGGTTTCCAGTCTGACGAGCAAAAAAAAAAACACGTTATTTGCCGTATTTTGCGTGCTTTTTAGCCCGTTTTGGCGTTGGGGCTTCGTCTGTCCCTTGCTGTTTTGGTTTTGGGGCTTCGTCTGTCCCCCGACGAAACCTTAATTTTCTCCCCGACGGGGGAGGGGGCAGAGGTCCCCGACGGGGCCCTCTAGTACTCTATTATAGAAACTTTCATTCCTGTTGATGACAAATTAAATGTCGAAAT
>JAOTQE010068271.1:0-17364 GCA_025631205.1 Nesometra sesokonis
ACATGTTACGTCACATTTTGGTAACTGCACATTTTAGTAATTTACCAAAATGTGTAATTTACCAAAATGTGCCGTAACATGTTACGGCACATTTTGGTAACTGCACATTTTGGTAACTGCACATTTTGGTAATTTACCAAAATGTGCAATTTACCAAAATGTGCAGTAACATAGAGCCAGCGGCTGCAGAGGTGGAAACTTGATTTCAGTCGATATTTAATTTATTTTTTCAAGCTCCGCTAGACGTTCGCAATGACATTCTTATCGTTAAATTTCTTTTTCAGGTCTCGATTTAAGGCAACTAATGCATGACTAATGCCTTAAACAAATTTGTCCAAATTTTTAGAACTGGTATGCCACATCTAGATGTTTGATTTCGCCAATGCAAATAAAATGTTGTTAAAATGTTTCCAAGAATTAAATTCATTACATTTTTAATTAACCGATTTTTTTCTATAATTAAATTAAATCCCAGATGTTCAGAAATGGCACCTTTAGACTAAATATAGGATACATTTATATTTTTAAGCAAAAAAGGGGGAGATTAAAGTTTTAGGGCGTTGAGGTGGGGAAAGGCGACTTTGGTCAATTTTAGCTACTTTTGGAAACAGTATTTGTTTCACTAGAACTAAAACTGTGGCTACCCACTCTATTTACCTCTAGGACCAGTTTCAATTTTATGAAAATATTTAATGACAAATTATGAAATACAATATAGGAATGCATAATACGCCATAACAACAATACGTATAAAATATAGGCCTATAATATAACCAGTAAGTATAGAATGCGTCTTGTTTCACGAGTGAGTCGAAAATACATAGTGAGGGCGCTTGAATGATTTTAAATTATTTTATAAAAAAGCATTGACTTTCAGATTAAAGGTATGATTCGATTATCCGCCAATAACAGAAACAGCAGAGCCTCCATGAATAGACACAAAATGTTACGTGCACGTTCATTAACGCGCGCGTAGAACCACAAACTGTGGACGCACCTATTTGTTAAGCGAAGGGCGGATGGATATAAAACAGTCTTAACTGTCTGTCTTAAATGTCTTAACTGGGGGTCTTAACCTACAGAATAAATCCGGCTTTAACACATAGACGGTCTTAGCAAGGTCATCCCAGTTAGACCATTGCTAGTCGAGTATTGAATAAACGCTTCATAGTAACAGTAATTGAGGAAGCTATTTTAGGTAAATTTCTGCCACATCACGTTTATTTTTTTAACAAAAACGTTATAAAGCTTTGTAACTTCATGATATGGTGCATGAACAAACAGTTACATTTATAAACACTCATTGAAACAACCAGTTCAAGCTCAGGTAAAAGTCAAATAATGTTAATGCCATGTTGAAAGTGATTTAAGACCATCTAAAGCCTGCTCCGAGTAGGCTTTAAATTGTAAGACTGCTAACTGCTAAGATCTACACCGGTATAGCAATATTAAAGACCGTGCGTGACGTCACAAATATCGATAAGACTGTCTAAAAACCGCTTATAGCAATCCACCCCAAATCACTGCACGCGCGCGTTTTTCGTCTGTACACGCTTGCTGTTATATGAATGTATAAGAGTTTGTGCTTCTTTGATGTCACCGCCGACGATTTCAAAGAAAATAATTAGATACATCAGATCTATCAAGGTTACGAGAACATGTTTTTACGTGGTGTACGCTAGACATTATTCAACATTAGTTTTCGTATTCTTTTATTCATCTTTGTAGGTATCTCAGTCTGGTATTCGCAATCTTTGCTAAAATTATTAGTTCGTGTATATTGTAGGCGTTGCGTACCGGTAACCTGACCACCGACACAATTACGTCGTAATTCCGCCGTCATATTACGGAATCGCCAAAGATCATCCTTAAACGAAGGCCCATATTCGTCAATACGTTGAAGTAACCGTTTAACAAAATAACTGTACAACAGCACATCTGCATGATTCCATTTTCGAGCCTTTTCACGAAGCTTTTCGGACATTGCAGTTTTCTTAGAGTCAGGCCTCTGGTTGGCTGGGAGGTACAGCAAATCTTCAAGACTCCAACAAAGTACTTTACTTAGCAACACTAAAGATTCATCGTAATACTCGTTTATAAGAACTAGATCCATCTCTGTGTCAATCCTTGCAATTGTTTCATTTATAACAGTTTCATTATTAAAATAGTCCTTGTCTAACCCAAGATCAAATATTTGATCATTGTTAACAAAATTTATATGAGATGATCCATGTCTGTGATTCTGCGGATCTGACAGAAACCGTTGAATGTTTAATGCGTCATTATTCGTTGGATATTTCAAAATAGAACTGATTCTAAAAAACGTAAAAGCTGACTCAAATTGCTTGGACGGTTCTCGTAGTATTGTTATGTGTACAGGGTCACCTATCATGAACCCATTTATTACAGAACGGTCATATCGCACGTGCAATGTAAATATATTGTATTTATAATTAGCATAATCCCCTCTTGTGACATTCTGTGGTGGAAGAAAGCTTTGGACAGATGCATTGTCAAATCTCTGATTTCCATAATGAATAGATCCTTTTTCTCCGATTTTTCTTACAAACGAAAGTGAATGTTTATAACCGTAAAGCTCGATAATTTTTGACAAAGTTGTGCTACCCGTTTTGTGAGTTTTCAAGAAGACTATTGTTTGCCTCGGATTGCAGTGTTCATCAACCATTACTCTAGAAATAGGAAAGAAAGAACACAAAGTGTTTTAACACTAAAATAAAATATTTATTTTTCCTAGAAAAAAGTCACATTCCCTCACTAAATACGGTGCACGATACGTATTTAAGGTATTCACATTTTTGGTTGACCTTATGTATCGTTTGTGTAAGTTATCATTCATCCAGGTAGTTGATAATTAAATATATAATAAAAACTTTTCATCTGGACTTTACGTGTTTTCTGTGGGAACGTTTTACGTCTTATCAAGACGTTTAATTTTTCAGGCCGACTGATGTTATCGTCAATATGTTGACCTGTGACCGGAGGTTAGGGTCACAGGGAGAAAATCAGAGTCTCTTTGGAATTTTGGCGATTACCGGGCTGTCAGCCCTCGCCAAGTTGCGGCGTAGACCTCCCCCTTTGTTGAGAGATGGTTGTTCTCTGGTGACGTAGATGGCCTCTTTCACATTCCGCTCAAACCATCTATGTTCTTTATCCAAAATGACCATTAAGACATTGAGTAATGATAAGGATATAATTATCTTTCCTGCAGATAAGGGTCGATGTACTGTTGTGTTGGATAAGCCTGACTATAATTTAAAGGTATGTGATCTGTTGAATGATAGTAAAACGTATGAGTTACGGAAGAGAGACCCGACCAGTAACTATAAGAAGAAAGTCATTGACCAACTGCAAGAGTTAGAAAGATCACAAGTCATTGATAGAGTGTTGTATCACAAGCTGTATCCTGGGGAATCAGTACCTAAATTTTATGGTCTCACGAAGATTCACAGGTCTAATGTTCCGTTACGACCTATTGTAAGTAGTATGGATTCGGTGACATATAATGTTGCTAAACATGTAGCTTTTATCATTGAACCACTGGTGTGAAAATCTGAACATCATATTGTCAACTCACAGGACTTTATGAACAGGATCAGGGACATACAGTTGAGTGACGACGAAACAATCACCTCTTACGATGTATCAGCTTTGTTCACATGTGTTCCTCCCACAGAAGCCATCGTCGCAGTTCATGAAGTATTGGAGAACGATAAGACCTGGATTGATCGGACGAACTTGAGTGTGAATCAAGTATGTTATCTTCTCGAGCTCTGCTTGAACACAACTTACTTTGTCTACAATGGAAAATCCTATAATCAATGTTATGGTTGTGCCATGAGTTCGCCGGTTTCTCCCATTGTAGTGAACTTGTTTATGGACAGGTTTGAACGCACTGCACTGGATTCCTTTTGTGGTACGTCATCATCGTATTGGTTTCGCTACGTCGATGACACCTGGGTGAAGATCAAGAAGGATCAATCGGCGGCGTTCTTTGAACACATAAACCATGTGAATTAACAAATCAAGTTCACTCAAGAAACCATCCGTTATGGAAAACCTGCGTTCCTGGACTGTTTGGTCCATATTCTGGTTGATGGACATTTAGAAACATCGGTATATAGAAAGGGAACACATATCAGTATCTGTTATTCGACTCACATCATCCACTAATCCACAAGTAGGGTGTCATCAGAACTCTTTTTCACAGAGCTAAGACCAATCCTTCCAACATGCCTTCCAACATTCCTTCATGGCAGAAGAACGTCAACATCTTAAATCAGCGGTTATAATGATTGGGCATTCCATAAAGCGTTAAACGTTGAACAACCTACCTTGAAAGATCCGCCTGTTAACAACAAGGACGGTGATTAACCCACACAACGTAAGAACATCACTATACTATGTTTCTGTACAATCTAAAAAACTTTGTCAAATTTTTAGTAGTCACCAGATCCCAGTGTCTTTTAAGCCGACTAACAGTCTAAGGCAAAAAGTAGTTCACCCCAAAGACAAGCCACCTAAAGACAAGATCAGCAACATTGTTTATACCAATAAATGCACAGATAGTGATTGCTAGGACTTATACATTGGTGAAACTAAACAAACACTAGCTAAGCGCATGTACCAACATCGACGTGCCAGTACAGGGTGTGGTGACTCAGCCGTGTTCTTACATCTTGACATTAATATCTTAATGGTCATGTTGGATAAAGAACATAGATGGTTTGAGCGGGGTGTGAAAGAGGCCATCTACGTCACCAGAGAACAACCATCTCTCAACAAAGAGGGACGTCAAAAGTTGGCAATGGCTTACAGCCCGATAATCACCAAAATTCCAAAGAGACTCTGATTTTCTCCCTGTGACTCTAACATCCGGTCACAGGTCAACATATTGACGATAACATCAGTCGGCCTGAAGAAGCGTCTTGGATAAGACGTAAAACGTTTCCACAAATAAACACGCAAGTCCAGATAAAATGTTTATATTACGGTATATATTTAATGACCTTAAGTATCGTAAATTAATGGGCGCACAGACGTTGATGTTCATCAGTGACACAACAGATAAGCACAAACGGTTACGCGTGCGTACAGAAAGGCGCGTAGAGATACAAACCGTAGACACTCGTATTTGTTAATCAGTGCACGCGTGCGTTTTAGATCTCTTTCGCGCCTTTTTGTACAGCGCGCGCTCATACAGTTAATACACTGAAGGTACTCGTTACGACTTTTGACTCCTGTAGCATGCTCACTTTAACGCAGCCGACTCAGCGGTTCTGTGGTTGGCTAAAATAAATCTTTACAAAACAGTAGTATGTAACAAGAACAGAATAAAAACATTTTGAGCCTGAACTTAGCAAAATTAAGAACATTGAGCCAGCCCAAATTTTACTGGTTCTTAAAAAGAAATGTATAACAACATCAATAATTTACACAACCTCAGTTTGCATGTTTTAAAATTGTGCTTATTGCTACTTACCGATTGTTTAGAAACGAATTATTTTGTGGTTTTGGTTTCGTAATATGTTCATATGCTGATAACGATATTGGAAGATGGTTGAAGAAAACATAGGCAATGAAGAACGCTGTGGTAAACACAACTAAGTTCTAAAAAGATAAAATACCATAATAAGTCGTTTTAAAATGCCAAGATGATCAATGTTGCTCTAATAAATGCATGACTTCGTAATTTGCAATTTTTGTTCGTAATGATTTATTCTTTGTGGAAAAATAACACAAGAACAAAAGCTTAAAAAATAAAAATGAGTCAGAGAACAGTAAAAGCAACAAGGCAATCGTAAACGACCCTCGCCCATCGTTTTTAATCAAACATGTCGTGTGATTCTGGTACTGTAAATTGTAGTGGGGCTTTAGATGGAATATATAGGCCTAAAAATATAACCAAATTGTTAACCCATGAATTCAGGACGAAGTGAATTTTGTTTAAAATGTCATTCCTGATTGATATGAGCCTTTGAGCTCTTTTGGAAAATTTTTAAAATTTGACCCTGATGACCTCGAAGTGCACTTCACCCCAGGCTGGGTTTAGAAGGTCATTTCTGATCAATTTGAACTGTATTAGATCAATCATTTTAAAAATGTTAGCCCAATAATATTAAGTGACCCTTGTCCCCAGGCTGGGATGTGAGATTCGTCAGAGGTTGTTAACGGCCAAGTTTAATTGAAAAGTTATATTTACTTCCTGTAATGTTTATGTTCCTTTTTTCTTAAAGATTACTTAATGGCCTTTAACCGGTCCGGATTAGCGCCAAGCATTTAAGGTGACGTATATTTTATGTTTAGAGGATCATTCTATACCTGCCAACTTTTTTTACCGTCAATGCACTAAACATTCCCCACCGCTGGTGCTGGGAATAATTTTCTCAAATTTCGATCTGACAAGCACAAAAAAGTTCATCTGCCAATTTTTCCAAATTACCGCTGTTTAGGGGGCTGTTTTTTTTTTTATCGTTTTTGGCTTTATATTGTCTCATGCGTGAGAAAAAATTCTATGCGTGAGACATCCAAAATAGGTCTCAATGCATGAGACATCCAAAAATAGGTCTTAATGCGTGAGACTCACACATGCGTGAGAGTTGGCATGTTTATCATTCCTGTTCAATATTTTCTCAGTTGGAACATTCTGAATATTTGACTTTAATGACCTCCAAGTGACCCCTGACCCTAGAGTAGGTTAGAATGTGGGAGGTGTCAATGGTTCTTAATGACCTAATGTAAATACCTAAGTGCCTGTGGTCGTTTAACTGCCTTTTATACCAACGACAATTTTATGACCTTTGACCCCAAGTCATGACCAGGGCCAAACCTTTGAAGAAAATTAGCACATTTTGAGATATGACAGACAGAAAGAAACACAGACAGAAAGATAGAAGGAGCTCATTGCAATAGGCCCTGATAAGTCTCCCAACTTCAGTGTGCGAGGGTAAAAACCACTATCATTTAGAAATGAAAAATGCATCAAATGATACGCTTAAATATTCTAGCAACAGTCAAATCAATTTAAATTATATCAATTGTCTTTATACATCATTTTTTTTATTAATAATTAAAACGTATTGACCTTTATTTTTAATTAAATTAATCCGCCGACAACATCTTGTGACTATTCTAAAGGTGCTAGGTATTATTATTATAATTCCCTTGTCTGTTTAATGTATTAATGTATGTAGTTTTTACTCAGAATCTGCAACAGGTGTGTGGATGTTTTGTCTTCTTCCTGGTAATTTTATGAATTCGTACTTGATTTCTATGGATCTTGTAATTAAGAGTTGGTTAACCACTGGCAGATTTAGGGGACGGGGTCTTAACATATTGAAAAGAATAAAGGACTAGTAAACATAAATTAGGTGTACATTTACATTATAAAGCTGGTCAAGTTTTATTACAATTAACAATTGGCTTAGTTCCCTCTTAAAATATTTTTGTTGCACGTACTTTCGACCATTGGTCTGATCATACTGATATTTAACTCTAGTAGGCCTGTATTCCTATCCTTTATAAACATTTAAGTGATAAACCAGTGAGGTTATTTAATTTAAAATTACCCTAAATTTCTTTAAAAGGAGGATAAAGATAATCAAACTCTCTAATGTGAATGTACATGTAATATAATTTATAATATGGCTATATATAATATGGCTATATATAATATGGCTATATATAATATGGCTATATATAATTTGGGTAAACGGTGGATAGACAATGTCTTTGCCAACATAATTATCGAGCACGGTTGACCGTGCCGATAGAAAAAAAAACACATGAGCGATCGCGTACCAGATCTGCGCTTCCACTTCGATTTCGTGTTTAAAAACATTCTTCCATTACTATACCGATAGTGAGATACGTCGCTTTAAAATTCAAAGATATTTTTGTAGTTTTGAAGAGAAAAAATAGCTAGAAACCATTTTAAATGTTTATAATGTTCATTCGTACTCTAAAATTATTCTAAAATTGGAAAAGAATCAACAGATCTTAAAATTTAAAACAATATATTGTGTCGCCCGTAAAAGGAATCGAACTCGCGACCTCTGTATTATTGGAATGGTCATGTTAAAACGATGTTTTAACCGCCGCGCCATTAAAGCGTATGATACCTCATATTCTATTTTAGAGTTCTTGATATTTTTATTGTTTTCCGATGAATCGCGTTTTTGGGTTTGTGGGTCTAGGGGACATGCCGGGGTGTAACTTAAAAAAGGGCGATTTATTTTTGAAATTGGGTCTAATTTTTTTATACAAACTTTCAAACATGTCCGTTCAAAATTGGCGCCGCTGAATGCTTTTAAAGTTGTAGTCGTAACAACATCAACAACCCCAACAACAAGAAAGGTCCAAGGTCCGCTTCGCACGGACCTGGACCTAAATCACGCACGGTTTACCGTGCCGCAATATAATAGTGATCCACTGACCCAAAGCAGAACATTTTTGTTCATTTTTTTTGTCAAAATCAAATCGGAGAGGGGATGGGTGGGAGAAACTACCGTATGACACAGGTGTTAGTGTACACCAATTTGCTTTTGACAAGCAAAACAAATTCTATTCACTAATGTGTCCTACTTTGCGTCTTTTTTGTCAAAATCAAATCGGAGAGGGGATGGGTGGGCGAAACTACCGTATGACACAGGTGTTAGTGTACACCAATTTGATTTTGACAAGTAAAACAAATTCTATTCACTAATGTGTCCTACATTGCGTCATTTTTGTCAAAATCAAATCGGAGAGGGGACGGGGTGGGAGAAACTATCGTAAGACACAGGTGTTAGTGTACACCAATTTGATTTTGACGAGCAAAACAAATTATATTCACTAATGTGTCCTACTTTGCGTCTTGGGTATCCTACTTGGCATTACAACTATGTGTATTTGTCATTAAGACCTGATAATATATAGTTTCCGGGTCAATTTAGAGGGGAATTAAGCCTTAAATCCGCCCCTACTTAAACTTACAGTGACACTGTATTACATTAAATATAAAAATATAAAAAAACAACACAATTATTACCTTGCTTTGTCGTGTCATCTCTTCACGTTTGATTTTAGAATAATTTGTATATCAATACATTAATTAACCATGGACGTCCATGTAATAACTGTTGCGGTAATTAATTCAAAAACTTTGCATTTGCCTAGAAAGACACATGATGGCGCTGTTCTGTCTTTGCTTGGACACTAACAGAATTACACTAAAAATACATAATAAAATACTGACAATAATTTTAATTTCCATAAATTAACGAACTATATTTGTTTTTTAAATAGCAGTAGATAACATATCCGATTCTATAAAAGGAACACAACAGTCAACACTATTAATTTGAAAGTAAACAGTAGATGGCCTATTAATGTTTAATAATTGCAACATTCGTCTAGCAGTCTAGGTCAACCACTATACATTTTTAGTATGGACTAAGATCTTTTGCTGTCCCTGTGCCTGCTCTTAACCTAACACTGTAAAAATATTTGTAATTTTACAGAGAATATTTTACAGATCGGGTCTGTTATTTATTTCTACAGCATAATTACGTTAAAAATACATTTATACAAAGAAATTAGCTGTTACCGTATTTTACGAAATTTATTATCATTTTTTTTAAATTTACGGCCAAAATGTACATTCTCTTCAAAAAAAAAATCTTTCGTTATTTTCAATCGTAAGCACCACTTGATGACTTCAAACAGTTAAATTTACAGGGGGACTCCAATTCAAACATAGGCTTTTTTATTGTTAGTATTATTATGTTTAAGTATGTGACTAATTATATTATTCAAATGTATACATAATTTAGTACTTTGTTTAAATTTAGAAGTATGATCAGTTTGATACATTATTGAGTATTTCATTCAGGTTAACTGACATTGATATGCAATAGGCCGACTGTTGGCACCTCTCGTAAACGGCCACCTATCCGATGTTCTTTCCTATTTAATCAATACATGAGCGAGTGGACTTTTTGACATTTTTTTTGTATGAAAAGGTAGGCCTATCGCTCGTAAGCGGCCACCCCGGAAATGTTTTTTTTTCTTTTACAACGAATACATATTTCTATACCAAATCCCCACACTGCAATGTCTGAAAATTATTTTATTGAATTATCATCAAAATTGGCCTTTGCATCGAGTACGATGATTTGGTTGACCGTCGGTCACGTAATTCCATCTTAATTAGTTAATTAGTTAAACAAACTATATTTGAATAAATTTACAATAAGCCTCTTACGCACCGGTATCTTGGAAGGGACCATGTGTTCACGTGGTAAGTTGTGAAAGTTGTAGACAAGCAAGAAAACAAACAGCAACATCAAGGAAATAATTCATGTTTTCAGCAATATATTTATTTTCAGGATTTTTTTCTTTACAATATTTTTAGTGGAAACTCTGTGTGCCACTCCTCACACCGTTAAAAATAAAAATTGAAAATATCATGTGTATTCAGTATTCATATAAAATTTCTAATACCGCCTCTACTACTGAATAGTGCCTATGCTAATTTCCTTATAATATATATCGTATGTAGGCCTACAATCACATTTAATTACATTTTCATTATGCATAAATTACAGTGCATCTTCTTAGCATTTCGCTTGGTGTCAGTAGGTCCAGTGTCGTAAGGATTGTCTATGTGATGATGTACTTAGCGGTTATTTGATTTAACCATGAAGCCTCTGCGGTCTAATGATTATGACGCCCGCCCGGGTAGCGAGAGGTTGCAGGTTCGAATCCCATTGTGGATATTTTTCACAGAAAAGAGCTATAGCACACGGGTTATAACTTCTAGTCTTTTCTTTGTACACTGGATATAACTGTCATTAATGATTTATCTATAATATAACAGTGTTCATGGCAATTCGAATTTTATTACATCCGTTTTTTTTTATCTGATATATGCACTATAGAGGGCAGTATACCGTACCACCTAAGCTGGTGAGAGTTGCTAAATGCACGAGCAAATTAGGGACACAGAAAGTTGGTTGAAAGTGAAGAGTTTAAAATTGAATCAAGAGTGAGGCAGGGAGATTTGTTGTCTCCCATTCTGTTTATAAAATGTATGAACAAATGTTTAAGGGACATAGGAGATGGCACTCTATGTGAAGAAACGCTTATGTGCGCAGATGATAACGTGGTGCTGGCAAACTCGGGAGAGGAATTACATAATATAGCAAACAGGTGGTGGAATGAAATGGCTCAAAATGGAATGAAGGTCGTCGACACACAAAAAGAAATAACCGAAGTAATGACAGGCAGAAATAAAGCCCAAAAAGATGTGTTTATGAGAGAAAATAAGTAACAAAAACAGACAATTACAAACATCTTGGAGTCAATGTATAAGGCAAGACAAGAAATAGAAATTAATAACAGAATAGCGAAACATAACAGCAATGTTGGTCTACTGGCTCCAATGCTAAGAGGCAAAATTTAATGTTTAATGTATCCCAAGAAAGAGTAAGATAATAATTTACCTGAGCATCATAAAGCCCATACTGTTGTATTGTTCAGAAGTGTGGTCACTGACATCTAAGACCAAATCAAAACTTCAAGCAGCAGAGATGACATTGTTGAGAATGATAAAGAGAGTGACACGGAGAAACAAAATAAGAAACAACAAGGTAAGAGAAGATTTAAATGTAACACCGTTGCTAAATTAAATAGAAAGAATTAAGTTGAGATGGTACAGACATGTCATGAGAATGGAGGATGAAAAGAAATCCAAAAAGTACTTAAATTGGAAGCCTGCTGGAAAAAGACCAGTGGGGCGACCTACAAAAAGATAGACTGAAGGGATATCAAATGCAATGATGAAAAGAGGAACTTTACTAAAACAATTTGAAGAAACTAAAGCATATAAGACTGAAATGGATGAAGGTGGTTTTTAAAATGTTCACCAGCTTACAGACAATAAAGTTTACAAGGCGGATTGGTGAGAAAGGTGAGAAAGTCTAGATAGCTTTAAATGATATTGCATTCCATACAACACAAATTAACGGTAACGGATTTTGTAAAACATTCTAATTATACCCCAATTTATATCAATATTTAATAACAAATTCTTTAGGCAATATCCAGTATTGCGCTATCTATGGTCGTCTTAACCGTAATATTGATTATGCATTCATTAGGTCATGATTGCATTGGATCAATTTTAATGAAGCTTTTTTATAAAACTTCATTAAAATGGATGCAATGCAATCATGGCCTAATGAATGAATGCAATTATTTAATAAAGTTGTTTTATCAACATTCAGTGTTCTCATATTATTTTTTACAATATATGACAAATTTTAATTAAGTTTCTTTTTTAACTGAAAATTCACTTAGAGTGAAGTTAAAAGCGTTAGAGTGACCCGAGGGATAAATCTTAAACAGAGTGATTGATTTCACTTCTATAGAGTGAATTTCCAATCGATTGGAGTGAATTTCACTCTTTTTGGAGTGGTCCCTCAGGTCACTCCACAAAGAGTGGATTTTCACTCGCTTACGTTAAGAGAGTAACTATCAGCATTCCAAATTCACTTGTGCAGGGAATCTCCGATAATTGAGTGGTCTAACTATTCTGGAGGGAATGTTCATCATTTTGTTTATTTATTCTTTACTATTATTCAATACTCAACAGCAACGAATGTTGCCACTTACAGAATATGAACATAAAATACATTAATAACAGACAATTTACATTACAATAAAATGTGATAATACAGTAAAAACACATCTGATATAATAAGATTATAGATGCTTATGTTTTAAATAATTGATACAATAAGATTTAAAAATTCAAAAAAGATATCAACATTATGAAATTCAACTAAGCTATTAAATATCAAATGTACGTTATTTCAGTCATATTGTATTAATATGTATTGTTCAGCTCTCTGGGCGACCTATAAAAATGTCTTTTTCAAACGGTTGAATGTATGCTACAACAATGCGTTTAGGATGTTGATCTACCACGGCACTGTAGTGCTAGTGGTATGTTCCTTGACCATTATTTACCATCATTTGGTAAATATGTAAGAGCATCTACATGGAATTTTCGTAACCGGATGCTCAGTTGCAAAAACTTACTTGTAACTAAAGTGTGTTCTACTGTTTTATGCGATTCCAAACTATGGAGCACTTGGAACTCAATTTTGTATGCAAACAGGGATTACCTTAGCCTGTATTTACAGTATTTTCATATTCTTTATAGATTGTATATGCATTTATTATTATATGTTAAGATCTTTTCTTTTTTATGTACTGTATCGATTTTTTTATTTGCATATGGACTATGTCTGAAATAAAGTGAATTGATTGATTGATTGATTGATTAATTATATAACTTAGGTAGAAGTGTTAAAAATCCTTCGAGTGCATTTTCATTATTCTTGAGTCCCTCAGGTCACTCCTGAAAGATTGGATTTCTACTCTCATACATTGAGAATAACTTAGTGTGCATAGTGTTTTCAGACAACAATGTTGAACCTAATACTAAATAATAATATAAAATATTATATTTTGTTTTTGTTTTGTATTAGATGCTTGCAAGCACCATCCCTATACCTTGCTTTGTTAATAAAGTGGTTTAAAATGTTATTTCCTGTTCTCAGTGCTGTTGGTTTAAAAATTAGCATTCTGTTTCTTAGCGACAGTCTGAAATCCTCTGTACTGTTAGTCGGTCAGTCTCTGTTGATTCTGTAGGTAGCGCACGCTCCAAGGGGCTCATTTAAAGGGAGGGGTGGCCCGGCCCCCTTTCGTAAAGTAAAATATATCAGTATTTTTATTTTCTCTACTGTTACGTTTTACAATTATTACATTTTGCAAAATGTCCGCCTTTCATTTTCATTGGCTTGCCAAATTCCGTTTATCAATATTATTAACCTTATCTATAAAAAGAAAATAAACAGCAATCACAAGACAAGATGTGATCCCTTAACACGACAATGAAGCAATTCCTGGACATTTTTTCTCGGGGAGCATGCCTCTGGACCCCCTAAACCTTTGAATATCTACCGCCCCGCCCCTCTTTATCCAAGTCTGCATCCACCCCTGCCTCCTCTACTTTTTCGCAGCCACCTAATGTTTTCGTAACACAAATCTTATTATAATTGTATTATTATTATTATCAAATAAGAAAGATATCAACATTTCATGGTTCCGGAAAGTGTTTGGTGCCTTAACATTTAGTAGTATTTTCCTTTATTTTCATTTCTCTCCAAATATTTACAAAATTCGGTGAGGTATGGGAAGTGAACAGCTTCTTGTAGGAACAATACGAATATTCAACTGGTCCGTTGTGGAAGCCGGAGTGTCCTTCGGGCTTGACTCCTAGTTTTTCCCAAATTGTTCCCGCAAAAACATCCTCTAAATGCAAATATGGAACTTGTGACGATGTTTCGTACATTTTAGTAACCAGGTCCCTGGACATTACATAACCTGTTCCAGATAAAAATGGAGGATATTTATCTTTTACATAGAGCTCTTTGGGCATATACCACTTACTGCGTACATTTCTGATTGGCTTAGTATGCATAAAACAACCTACGGCGTGTTTTTCCTTAGTTTTTCCTGCAAGAAATTTTACGATATTTTCATAGTGAACGAACATATCATCGTCTGTTTTCATAACGTACTGAGCTTGAGGACAATATTTAATTGACCATTTTAAAGTCTGAATCGTTTTTAGTGTCAGGTTTTTGTAAGTGTCGTCAAAATCACTAATTATAAGATCTTTGTATTCTTCGTTTTCTTGTTCAACCAGTGCTTGTACATCGTTGTCATGCACGCGACCTAGAAGAAACATCGTTACAACAATTCTATCATTCACAACTTTAACTGATGCCCATGATTTTCGGATTAGCCTCCTTTGTTCAAAGTGTTCATGTGTGGTGAAAATAACAACAAGCAAGAATACACGTTTCTCATTTTCTTCCAAACTACAAGCATTTTCATTATTTAAAATGAATGAATAATTTCTACGCGGGTCAGAAATCAAATGACCATCTTCCTCTACTTTGAAATCTTCGACGTCATTTTCCATCTCCATATTTGGCGCTTCCTCATCTCTGGGTGGTTCCTTAGGTAAATCACGATATTTTAACTCCAGTAGTTTCTTTAGCTGTTCGATTTCTGCTCTTTCGGTGGTCATGAAACTAACAACGTGAATATAAAACAAGAAATTAGCTAAAGCAATTGCAGCAATGACTAATAGATTACGGTATAACTGCATTCTAAATTCCATGTGGGTTTTTTCATCGTATTCTTCCTCATTGACGATGACAATGTTAATCTCAGCTACTATTATCCAGTCACATTTAATTGAATAATAGGTTTAAGGGTGTTTAACGGTTGTATCATTTCTAAATTAAGAAACACACTTCTAGATATTAAGTGAAATCAGTACCAGATCAGTCTCTGTTTATATGACATCGTGTGTATTGTTTATAATCCAACAGCTCTTTTAAAAGCGCCACCCTAAACATAATTTTGATTTATATTGTGTTTTCATAGTAAGTTCAATAATATTGATTACTAGATTTCGCAATATTGTAAGTTTAAATCATCAACAGCTGCCATGTTCTCTCTCGATTTTGGTCCCGAACTCGGGCTACCAAATGCAATGGTGTTACCATATTTATACGTCCATGGTGTTACAATCATAAATATCGATTTTCTTTGATCGTGTAAGAACAAAATGTACTTTCATTCGTCAGTTATTGAAAACAATAGAAATTGTTAAATTTGCTGATGCGTGTACCGATTGTTGTGTCAAACTGAGTATTGTTGAATTAGGTTTACAACAGATTCATAAAAGAAAGAACGTTTTCTTGCTCGTCGAGCACGGAGGCGGCGGGCCTCATGTTCGTTTTTGCTCTAGCTTAGAGATCTACAATTACCTATCTTATAGCGTAGCCTAAAATAAAGATGGATCTATTTAACGATCGATGAAAAATTGAGGGTGCTCGATTATTTTAAACCAATATATTTGTTAACAATATTCCTGAAAAGGAATTGAATCCCTGATTACAGGTCTGACGCTATAGCGATTGAGCTAACTATCGGTTGACAACAAAAAACTACTTTTTAAAAGAAAATAATAATTGAGATTTAAACACATTTAAACTTAAGGCATAGGACGCTCGATAAGCACGTCTGTTTAAGTAATGCGTAACATAAATTTTACACAATTTACACAATATTGGAGTCGGAGCTATCGCACTATTAGTACAGAAAGCTATGTATTCCAGCAGGATTTTTGTGCCAAAATTTAATTTTTATGTTATTTCTGTCCTTTTGAGGGTGCTGGATGCAAAAAGGTTATGTGCCATTTTTTTCGACTATGCCTTTGGCCGCCATTTTAAATTTCAAGATGGCTACCTTTGACTTGCATATCACACGGAACATAGTCATCAGTGGTATCACTGGAAAGGGAATTGCACACTGATCAAAAAGTGCCATTACACCTATACGGATAAACCAATAGTTACGGAGATATTTAACATTGAAATAGTCACATGACCAAATCGAAGGTCAAGGTAAAAAAAAAAATCGACAAATACCATCATGTTGGGTATCATATTAAAGCTCTTGTCGTGCTGAGCAATTTTCCACAGCACATGTAAACCTGAAAGTGCACAGTTATCAATATATTTTTTACAAAATGTCAAAAACCTCATAGCCTAATTATACTGTATTAATGATACATCCCCATTTTGACTTTAAATTTGAAATATTTAAGTTATTTAATATATTATATACAGTTAAAGCTAAAATGCAATGTGTTTGCCATTAATAGAGCTTTCATATGACACCCAACACGACGGTATTTGTAAAAATTTTAATTTCTAACATTTGACCTTTGTTTTGGTTACATGACTATTTAAATTATGAATATCTCTGTAACTATTGGTTTATCGGTATAGGTGTAATGAAACTTTTTGTTCAGTCCATTTCCATTGATACCACTGATGACCATGTTCCATTTGTTTTTTTTATTCAAAGGTAGCCAACTTGAATTTCAAAATGGCGGCTGAAGGAGTTGTCGAAAAAATGGTACCAAACTTTTTTGTATTCATCATCCCCAAACACAAACACAAAACAAAAGAACACTTTAATTCCTATAGACATTTAAGAAACAATGTTACTAGTATGTTAAGAAAATCTAAGATTTAATATTTCGCAAATATCGAACAAAATCATAAAAGGGACCCCAAAAAACTTTGGAATGAAATGAAGAAACTTACTAGTAAAACCAAAAGCAAACATGTTCCTCATCCGGACTTAAATTGTGAAGCTTTTAATAAATATTTTACGAACATAGGGAAGGTAATATCTAATTCATTTGACAGA
>JAOTQE010068282.1:0-17363 GCA_025631205.1 Nesometra sesokonis
CACAGGCGGCCATTTTGAAAAACGCCCTCAAACAAGACCTGAATGTCAATAGAAAAACTGGAATCCATGTTTTTTGACATCAGCAGAATCTTTAGATTACTTTACATATGTTTTCTAAGAATCTACCCAAAAAAATAACAAATCTAAAAAATGTGACATAAGTCTACAGACTACTAACTAAAAATGGTAAAGTATTAAGCTTTGAACATAATCTTAAGTGGACATGGTGTTAAAAATGTGTTCAAATTAACCAATATTTATTATACTTAAAATCCTCTAGGCCAAAACAATGGGTAATAGTAAATAAATGAGGTAATTAGTAATAAACAAACTCAGGCCTATAAAAAGACCATAACTCAATTTTACAAACCCCTAGATTTACATACCCTTTCTGGTCCGTTACAGTATTTAAAATCAAAGTTTTACTGTACAATACATAACTAAGCAATCAAGCGAAAACTAATCCAATTATCCATTGTGATAAGACTTAACGAAATGTTTTAATGGGGATGTACACCTAATGAATAAAATTAAAGCACCAGTTAACTTCCTCATCAGGACTATACAAATATGCAATTTTTTTAACAATCAAGTTTTTTTTAACCTTTCCGGCAGTTTTTTTTTTCTAAATCTTCAGTTCTGTTGTCTGGCGAGAGTTCGACGAGTGAGAAAACGGTTGACGTAACTACAAATACAATTCAAGCGCAGGTTAATTCTCCCTCAGGACTACACAAAATAGAATTCTTCTTAAAATAATCGAGCGCCCTCTAACTTTTCCGACCATCACCAAAAATGATCCATTACTTAGTTACTTAATCAGACGTTTGTTTCTAAATTTATATTGAAAATAAATCAACTTTGAGTTTAGTGAGTTATTTCTGGTTGATCACACATGTAACAACCCTGAAAAATATGCAAAATGTTGTATATTAATGCAACAGACTGAGCAGGAGATTGTCTGTAACATTAGTGTTGATGGAACATTAATTGACATGAATAATTACAAGTTTGTAAATGCAATTGACCATATCGTTATATAGCTAGCATTCAAACATTACTGCAGCTTCATATCACCGACGATTACATTTGATCTTTTATTCTCAAAAACCCAGTTTAATAGAGTGCGAAATCACGTGATTATTCAAGCTAGGTATATAGATTGTAGGGCAGCAATAATTGGTCGAACTTCATTCATCGGTTTAACATTCGTTGGAAAGTCACTTGACTAGAACGATTCGCACGATAAATCAACCGAATAATCAATACGTCTCGTTACATTTAATTCTCGGAGGAGTTACCCGTATATTACGTACTTGGTATTCTATCCCAGAGTTTAACGCTCCAACGAATCATATAAGAACCTTTAACAACATTGATTTTAATCTACGTAGGTGCTTCTAATTTTAAACAGGAATTAACGTGTATTACGATATTTTGAAGTTTTAAAGTCCAGTATAGTGGTGTCGTAACATATGTAAACGCACATTTCAGCGGCGGATCCAGGATCCAGCAAAAAAGGGTGGGGGCGCACTTTCATAGATCCGAGTGGGCGTGGTTCTCGGCTTTGATTGAAAAAGTTATCAAGAATTTGCCTGTTTTGTATTTATGTTATGCATGACCCATCTATTTTTATTTTGAGTGTCAATTTTGGGCCATGCGCTCCCAATAAAATGAGAAGGGCGCAACTAAGCTTTGCAGATAATGGGGGTGAGGGGATGGCTCACCGGCTGTGCCCTAAATCCGCACCGACATCAGTTATTATTAACAATCATGTAAGTAGTATACAATACAGACACACCTCGTAAGCGGTTCCATAACGAACACTAATTCAAAAGCCCGTTTGTTTTCTTTTGGTACCTCTCGTAGACGACCACCTCAGCGGATACTATTTAATTTGTTTTATGATACTTTACCTCTCATAAGCGGCCACCCGAAAACCTCGTGCTTTTTGGACAAAGAATACATTATTTTTAATAGTTTTATTTCATTCGTAGAAAAGAAAAATTGTTCGTATCATAATATGTAGCTCATCTCGTGAAGAAGACAATTGGAGTTTAAACAAAAATCATTGGCCCTCTCTCAGTAAGCGGAAACTTTTCTCAGACCGTTTTCCCGCACCCGGCAGTACTTATGGGATTTTCAATTACATAATTATAAAAAGATGATAGCTTCATTAGACGACGACGACGATGCTGATAATGATGACGACGACGACGACGACGATGATGATTATGATGATGATGATGATGATGATGATGACGATGATTTGTTTTGTAAAAATTTCAAATAGCACTATCAAAATGAGTGTTATACAGAAATAATTGATAAAAACAGTAATATAAAATAATAATTCTGTTTCAATGCATGAGTTTTATTTTAATTATACAGGGAAAATCTAAGGTTCCTACTTGAGGATTGTCAATGCATATATAGCCCAATAAGTCTATTTGGATTTGAAGAGCAAAAAATAAAACCAAAACAAAAACAAACAAAAATGTTTTTACCTTATTTTTACGACCATTTTGCCACTTTTACGCTTTCCCCCTGTCGGCGGCCTTTTTTGCAGAAGGAGGCCCATTTAGAGGTGGCCCTCATCCATTGGGGTTTCTCACGCGATAAAACCACCTAGATTCGCCACTGGTAATGTTGAAAATAACGTTGGTTGATACCATTATTTTTATTATAGTATTAGCTTTTTAGGCCTACTACTTTATAACAATGTATATTTTTTGCATTTGTTTCTCTAAAAATGAGTACATGTTGTGGTATATATAAAAATAATCATTCATCTCGAAAAGGTGCCCAACAAAATGGTATTACTATGTGTAGCACTGATACCTTGGGTATAGTAACAAGAACATTGTTTTTTTTATAAAGATACCATATTTGGCGACCAAGAGAAGGGTATAAGTTCAAGTGAAAGATGTAACTAACGTTATATGAGATTACTTAACGCACTTAGTAATTTAGTAATATATTAACGATGATATGGAAGATCTAATAATATCTAATAATTTTATACCTAAATGTAAATCAGAATTAGAAATCATTTTGAGTAGGATTTTGACATTATTGCTTTTCTGCAATGTTTGACAGAAGTAGCAGTCACTGATAAGTATCAAATATCAACCGATCATTAAATTGTCAAAATAGAATATCACCTGATGTTGATTTTAATCATGAGATAGAAACTAGCCTAAATAATTTGGCTTCTGGCAAATCATAGATACCATTAAGCCAATCAGCTTCCCGCCTAAAACATGTGTCCACGAGTAGTTAATAGTGAGGTTTCGCAAACCTACGAAATACGAAAACGAAAACGGATACGTCACACTCCATTTTTTGAAAGTTCCTAAATGTGTCCAAAAATATATCAAATTTTACTACCTATAAATTGTTGATGATCGTCATAAAATACTGACCAGCTGTGACAGATATTTAAGGTGTTCTATTCAAACGTTACAAGAATGTATGACGTATCCGTTTTCGTATTCGTATTTCGTAAATCTGCGAAACCTCACTAATAATTCGGAGTATTGATATAATTTATTTGTATCTATTTAATGTGTACTTCCATTTATTATAAAGCGTCCGATGAACCCCATGACTCAAAACAATAAGTTATTGTGGCTTTACTTATAGATGGATATTCCTATAATTTCAACTGTTATTTTAGCATTAGGGCGTATATTTACAGGGCAGTCTATGAAAAACACAGTGCCTTGCAATCCTCAAATTATCGTCTTAACTGTGCAGCAGAAAAATAAATAAAAAAACCCAAATTATAGGACTATTCCGTAAAAAGAAGTCTTTAGACACTGTGTTTTTTAATTAGAGACGGATCCAGCGAAGACAGAAAGAGGGGGCCGGGACAAGCAAAGAAGATATTTAAACAGTAAACTGATTAGAATAGACGTCGTTCCTGGCCGACCTGAGCCCGGGAAAAAGTTTCTACAGATGTTCTCTGGTGAACTTTTAGAGGTCCAAAATGTACAACTAATTTTTTTCGGTAACATTCTGCAAAGTTAAAAAAAACTGTGGGATCCGCGCCTACTGACCCCTCTCGCAGATCAGCAGCCAGATACGCGAAGCTGCAACATCAAAAACACTAGCTCTTTTCTGATCTGGTAACACTAAGTTCTGTAAGATCGTTAGAAGAGCAGAGTCGGTTGGCAAGTAATAAGCTCATATCGGTAGGTCTAGCCTATTCAATGTATATGATACAGGCAAATACATTCATTTTAAAAGAATGAAAATGAATATTACTAATAAAATTAAGGCTGGCGTCATTCTCAATGTACACAAGCAAATGCCTTCATGGATTTCCTTTTATAAGATAGTGTAATGTGTGTATTTTAGTGTCAATAAGTATCATATTTATGAATATGAATCCCACTGGTATTATACGCTTCTTAAACCTGTCGCAAACCCCCTTCGGTGACTCCTGGCTACAGGTATAATTACCCATTAAACTTAGAGCTAATGTAAAAAATATATATATTAAAAGTTTCGCCTATGGCCTTCACAGTATGTCAGTAAGAGTTCAATATTGATAACGCACTTGCAGCATGCATTCATCTTTCCGCCGGCTGAGAATATAGTCTATTAACAGTGTTTAGGCTAACATCGTGTCCAAACACTTTTCTGATTATTTTTTAAACACGAGGCCTACGGTCTATTAATTATGGCCATGGAGGTGTAAATATTACTACGTACTTGTAGTTTCGACGTTAACACATTTCAGCATAGCATATTATATATTGGTGTTAGCTTTCGAATTAGTTATTTACAAATAAATACATTTTGATTATTTTAGTTAATTAGTTCTGATATAACTAGTTTTCATAAATATGACGTCAGAATCAGGAAAAGTACTGCAATAGCAGGGACGTAGCCAGAATAAAAAAAAAACAGACGAGGGGACGCTGGGGCCCAGGTGGCGTGCAGGGCCAATAGGCCTATACATTACATCAATACTGTATATTTCAGAAAAAAACAAAACTTTTTAAAACTTTCAGACGAAGCCACCGCCTGGTCTGCATCAGGCTGACTACGGCCCTGGATAGTTACCGGTAATTTATCCTAACGCAAAACACCAATTATTTAATAGATTTTAATTTTTTAAATTTCGTATCACATCCAAAAGGGAGTTTTCTCACAACTTACAGGATAGGAATTACATCATTTTTTTCTAAGCCAAATTATGCGTCTTAGGGATGGTGTTATTAGGTCATGGGAACCCAGGCCAGGTTCGAACCCGGGACCTGGGTATTTGTAGTTCTACATAAAGTACGGTAGGCTAGTCCTACAACACCCTTCTTTGATAATAGCTAATTAGCTTCTAAAGTAGGACATGTTATTATCTATCACATGAAATCCCAATAAATAGGTCTCGTATATTAATATCTGAGCTGCTATGTCAGTTGTAATCATGTATTGCCTCACAACACATGATAACATGTGTCGCCAAGGGACAAAGTACTTTGACGTTACTATCTCTCAAACGAGTAAGTCGTAGCAATTGATATTCTCCATAAAACTAATTCTAGCATTATATTACAAATTAACATATATCATCTGCATGCTTTTATTTTTTGTCCATTCATACGACTACCCATTGATGAACTAATATCTTTAATGACTTAATAAATCGGAGGTTTACGAGCGCCACTAAGTTCGTTTAGAAAACAAGCATCGATGTAAGTTCTTGAAAGTAAACATAATTTTGCTTACGAAAAAGCATACATACAAATCCTTACCTGTTTTACTTGAGATTCAAATGCAATATCTGAAACGAAGTCCAAGGCAGTTAATAGTACCAGTATAATAGTATAGGCTATGGAACATTCGTTATATACGAGTCTCCTGAAAGTCTAACGCATTGCGTCTGCATTTTACGGATAGGATCGTCTGGTTTTAAGTGGAATTGGAAATCACCATGAAAGCTTTCATTGGTTCGCTGCAAAACAATAACCTGACTCTATGTCTACTTCTATTGGTTATGTGATAACTGGGCGGTTCTGCAAGTGCAAGGTGATTTTCAATATAATTTTTTTTCTGATATAATATACGTCGCTTCGGTTAGCTACACAATTGAATAATGCAGCAGGCCTAACAACAAACGGCTTATCTAAATTATTGAACCCGTCGAAAACAACGAAATTAAGCCGTGTGTTTGCAGATAATAGATATTTTAGTAATTCTATCAATCACTGCGTAATAAGGAATCATCCGAAGCAATTGAATTGAACAATTACAGTTGAGATAATGGATGAAAATATTAACTTGCATTTCTCATATACTTACAAATGAAACATTCTAGATAGACCTATCAATTGTCCATGTTATATTACCTAGACTGGAGAAAGAATGAATAATTATAAAGAAAAATCATTGACAAAGGCATACTCCTTCGTAATGTAGTTCGATTTATATAGCGCCTTATACGGTAGAGTCTCAAGACGCTGTGGACCAGATGTTACACATTCATATGACTTTCTACGCTAAGGGTAACTTCATGTCCTGCTGCCCGATACAGGCGCTCATTCATCTGTCCACGGCAGGAGATGTATGGATCAGTACACCTAACCCCCTACTCGTCACGAAAGATGTACTGGGTTCTGTATAGTGCACACGAGCCGTATTTATACACTGGGCCTACGGTTTATAGTCATTATCCGAGAAGCCTTGTTCCATCACCAGAATCAGTGCGAGCGGGCTTCGTACCCATGCTTTTGTTATTGCTATACGGTTCCCCTACCTTAACCGCTCGGCCATACAACTCGCACTTTGTGTACATTATGTCAGTCGCACCACAAACTGTTGCAAAATGTTACGCGCGTGTACAGAAATGAGCGCGCGCGTAGAGAAGCAACCAATAGACGCTCCTATTTGTCAATCACTGTTCGTGCGTATTGCGTCTTTTTACACGCTTTGTGTGACAGATTGTGTCTCTTCGTGGTCGTGTCACTAACGGTTTTTGAGTAACTCATTTGAGTCAGTTTATACTTTAAATTAAACATTAATTAGGATAATAAGCTGTAGTCTACTGTGCTAAACTGCGCGCATGTGTTAACGTGCTCATCCAAACCTCTTTTTATCTAATGGTTACTTCACTTATCATGGTACGTCCATAACAACAGGAGCTGAAATGAACAAGAGTACCGCTGTAACTCTACCGGAAGATTTGCTGGGATTTTAAGTGAACATGAGCCAGATAATAATGATATCTCCAGAGAGGATACGATGACCAGGACTGGAAAGGACCAGATACGTGTATATTTTTCTTCTCTTCCGAAAGATACGCTAGTGGTTTTATAGTGACCACGAACCAGATGGTACACCAGACGTACAATTTTAAGTCCTTATCCTTACAATTATTATATGTTTTATTCTGGACAGGCCCTACGCTGGGCCCGTACGTGTCCTCTGATTTGTTGTATTTCGTCATAGTCATTTAATTACAGCTTGGAAATAAACAATTGAACATGCCTTACCCGTAACGCATTGATTACAAAACTAAAACTCACATTATATGCTGTTTGGTTACGTAGGCCTATTTGCAAAAGAAAAAAAATACATAATGTTTGTTTAGAAATAGAGAACATCTGTACTTTTCCTTGAAAATATATATCTTCAGTTTTAGAATACTAATATTGGTTATTTGAACAATTAATTTGAACACTGTCTGTTTTAAGAGCGCACCAGAAAGTATATATGGAGAAAAGTTTTCCGGGACCCACGCCTATTGCCGTTTGTTTTTGCGCTAAAACTCACGATGGTCAGTTTTTCATGAAAAATAACCCCCACACCTCCTCATCCCTTCACACCCCAGTGTATACTCTTATACAGTTGGTTACCTTAGTTAACTTACAAGTATTTTCGTTAGGTTTATAATACAGAATTTTGATTTTTTCCTTTAAATTTTTGTTTTAAGATTTTGTTTTCAGAGTGGCGTAGAGTTTGTTTGTTTGTGTGTTTGTTTGTTGAGTTGAGTGACGCCGATGTAAATGATGGAGAATAAACTTTACAAACGTTTTCTTTATTATTTTTACTTCATCTTTTCACAAATCTGTTGTTTAATTACTGTATTTCAACAAAATAAATTTAAATGGTAGGCCTAATGTATTTTCTGCTCTTAATGAATGCCTTTATTTTAAATTAATTTCTTTCGAACACTACAAAATTGGTTCATTTTTTTAAATTGTTGATAGAAAAATTTATTAATCATTTTTTTTTACAACCAGCGTAGCTTAAATATAATAACATAACAGAAGAGAACGATTCATCGATTGGTGGCGCTCATCGCAAAAAAGATTTCAACATCCACACGATGAAATTTATTCCATATGGGGAAATTCAAGATTAAGGTCAGGATTAGAACTATGTATATACAAAACAGTCAATGTAGATAAAATAGGCCTAGTTATAAAAAGTACAAATACGGAAACCCCAAAATTTTCCAGGAGTTCAATTATGGGAGGTAAATTTTCATACAAAAAAAATTAAAGATTTTAAGTAAAGAGTCCACGGCCGCTTACGGGAGGTAGCCGCTTACGGGAGGTATTAAATGTAATGATTAGATAAGAAAAACAAACTGGTTTTCTGACTAAGTGGTCGTTAAGGAAGGTGTCCATTTACGAGAGGTTCAACTGTATACCTCAATGTTTTTAGTTTATTTTTCAATAGGCCTCTATGTTATTGTAAACGAGGACTATGGATTATTTCGGTCCATTACTACTTTCGATATACCGGTTAATTTATTTTTTTAATGAATAATAGTATTTTAATTTGGCTACTTTTGGTTTGAATGCTGTTTAAGTCAGCTAAATTATGTAACATCTATAAAGGATAGTTTTACTGAATAACAGAAAGTGTAGGTGAAATCCGACAAGAATAAATTTGGACTATTGCTTTCTGTATTATGATTAAATGATCTATCAAAATGTTAACGTACGCTGACGATACAGCGCTTTACTATGCAAATGTGTAAACGGTTTTGCAAGAATAATGGTAAATGACGGTCTGGCAAAATTAGAAACTAACTAAATTATATTAAGTTTTAAAAACCGAAAGCAATGAATGTAGGATCAAAGTAAAGCGCAATTCTCTTTCAATAATATATATTTTCATATAAAAGGTGAATTGAAAAGACTTATTCTTGAAAACATTTAATTTAAGTGTAATAATTTAAGTGTAATTAATTTAAGTGTAATTAATTTAAGTGTAATTAATTTAAGTGTAATTAATTTAAGTGTAATTAATTTAAGTGTAATAATTGATGATACTAGTAAGTAGTAAGGTTTCGCAAACTTATGAAATACGATAACGAAACGGATACGTCACCCTTCTCTTTATAAAAGTTGCTAAATGTGTTCAAAAATATATCACATTTTATACCTACGATTTTTTTTATGATACTTAACAACTTTGACTGATATTCAAGGTGTTCATTTCAAACGTTACAAAAATTATGACGTACGGTATCCGTTTTTCTTTTCGTATTTCGTAAATTTGCGAAACCTCACTATTATTTCATGAGACAAACAAGTTCATAGTTTTAGAAACAGAGTTGAAACTGGTTTAACATCTTCGTAAAATCACATGGCATACCTAATTTCAAAATATATCCAATGTCTTTTATAATATCGGGTGCCCCCACCCCAAAAAAGTCACTAAATTCAAACCTTTCTTACTCCCATATGCAATAACCTAGCTTCTTGAAAATCTGCACATGTAAACAGTTGGGTATTGCCTATAAATTGGCAAAGTTTAAAGGTCTTTGGTCAAACCGTTTCGTCAAAATGAAAATTTTAAAAACGCATGTCGAAAATTGACATACCGGAATGAAAGAACGTTTGACTTCCTTTACTAATCACACCAAATGAAAGCCTGCTGTGTCTTTCATCCTGATCACAAACTGTGCAAAGTCTCTTTTTCCATGAAGAAATGCAGTGCCTAACGTCATCCAGAGATTTCCCCAACCCCTGACTATTTTCTCTTCAGGTCGTCTATAAATATTTTGTTGCAACACATAATTGTGGTCTGGGTAAGACCTCTGCAGTCAGGGGGATATTTTGGCACTGTGCCATAAGTGACACCTGGCATTTGTCGCATCATTTTTTGACTTCACATTTTATTTTTTTTCACTGTGACAAAAGTACCAAATGAGGCTAGTCGTGGCAAACCCACCAAGTTGTCGCATAGGGAGTTATTGAGAAATAAGCAAATAAACAACAGGAAATATAAACAAATACAAAGGAAATTTGTGTATATTTTGTTCAATAACTTCAGTTATACATGTCCGATTTTGATATTTGACCCCTCATTTTAAAGCTTACGAAAAGTTGAATATAGCTTTAACAAAAACTCAATTTTCAATTTTCCTACAACTTGGTGGTTTTGCCGTGTCATGCCTCAAATGCAGATCATTGTTTCAGCATTTAAAGAAAAAGACCTGATGAAAATATTGCCAACTTTTCAGCCTTGTACCTATAGAAACACCTGAGCTAGTAAAGTTTGAAATTAGTGACGTTTTTTGGGCCACCCAATATATGGATTGGCGATAGCTTGCCATACAATCCCAAAGTCCCGGTTCGAACCTAACAAGGTTCTTCCCCAAGACCCAACAGGCAACGCCAATCTAAACCTCATAATGAGACTTGACTTAATTGGATGTAACACGAAATAAATCAAATGTTATTTTAGTGTTGTACAACGAATACTGTAATGGGCTAATGGACTGCATCTTTCGAATTAAAAGTGTTGCAAAATAGAACAAGCAATCGTAAACGATTACACCCTCACCTATGTTTTTTTTTTCTGAAATTCGTTACTGTAAACTGTACTATAGTTGCAAGCTTGGATGGCCCACATACCAAATACACATTTTTCTTTTTAAGAACACACTTTATAAGAACAATGAGGCTCAATTTGCTAAAAAATTAAAACAAATTGTGGCTGAGAAATATTAAAACTGGATTTTTTGTTGCATAAAAGGAGACCTAAAAACCCAAGACATAAAGCTCATAACATACTGTTTTCAAAAGGTTATATCAATTCAATATCTAATCTATTAATGTCATCAGATGTAAATTAATATAATCAGAAGTTCCATCAGGGAATGACACAATGACACAAAGCCCAGCTTTTGCTGTAAAATGTGTGAATTCCCCTTGAAACAAGGCGTACACATAGACAGTCCCCTTTATACAGCACAGTTTAGGTATCCATACAATAAGGTAGTAATTCTTTACCTTTCAATAGTACATAAAACAATAACAAAATAACATTTTGAGCCAAGAAATTAGCTAAAAAATTAGAACACTGAGCTTAGTGGGCACAATTTTAGTTATAAAGGGTAATACTTCTTGCACACTGGAGATAATTAATGACTGACCTCAGGCCACAGAATACAATAAATCACTTTATAGCCTATACTGTTCATGGGGGTCAAGAACGGTTATCTATGGAATGTGCTATTTTTAGATAGTGTGTCTCAATACTAATAGAGGGCAGTAGACACAAAATCAATTAGATCAGAATCCAGAATTTATATGGTAAGGTGGAACAGCATCTCGGGAGGACCTAGCTACGGTTGATCCTGACATTCTCTGAAAATTTGAAGTAAATCGGCTCAATAGTTTTTGAGATATGGACGTAGACGGACAGAAAGACAGACAGACAGACAGACAGACACACACACACAGACGGAGCTCATTGCAATACCCTATCTCCACTTCAGTGGCGAAGGTAACTAGGGCCTATACAAATTTAACCAAGTGCAAGTAGGCCTATGTATGAATCTAGTTTACAAAAAGTATACTCAAAATACAAACATTTGGTTGGAAAAAACTTGAATATCCATAACAATTCATGAAACTACTGTTGAGATGCTCAAGATGTAATATTAACCATAACCGTCTTACTTGACAGAATGTTTTGCCAAACTAAAATATAGAAACAGTATGAAATTGCAAAACAATCTTGATACTGATGTCACAGAACTAAAATAATCATACGGTTTTTAGATACAGAGGTACACCGCTGTGTATTTGAAATGAATGACTAAAAAAAAACTTTTCGTATTTCCCAGAAATTCTATTCTAAAAACTGTACTAAAATAACAGCCAAATCACCCCACAAACGAAGGCACTGGTAGTGAAACAATGACGTCAAGTTTTGCATACAATCCATAACAATAAGTCCTCTTGAGAGTAGGCTAAAAACTCAAAATGTCTCAACCATTTTTTTTAATAACGTCGATGACTTATTTTAAAAACATGTTTTGTGTGTTTCAATTGTTGTACAGTATTGGATTTGTATTTTGAAGTGTAAATTTCGTAAATGTTGCTAATGGGTTTCTCGTCCGGGTTTTGATTGATATGTTTTGTAAATTTATGAATTTTTAGTATACTTAATTGTCAGGGTCATAACATAGGTTTTAAATGTTGTAAACACGGACTCAGACAAGAGCGTAATGTAATTTATTCGGTGTTGTGGGGCACCAAGTACGGAAGTCCGATGAGGACTTATGTCCAGTGGGTCCTTCTGACGATCGGTCTAATGAGCAGTATACAGAGGTAACAAACCTTTACTCTTTTCCAAAGCGTGGACTGCGTTCTTGACCGAACAGCCATGTTACACGTGGGACCAATAGATTAACGTCTCATACGAAGTATGCGCTTCTTCTTGAGTTGTCTGCTTCCAGCAGATACTCCAATTAATCCTCCACAGCTGACAGTCTTCAGCACAGTGTTTCATTTTAAGTTTCCATTCCATATACAAACATTCGTGTAGCTCCATAACAAACAACGGTTTCACTTTATAATACTTCCAATTAGAGAAGACAATGATGTCTCCTGTCTGCACTCCCCTTCATTATAATGGTAGAAATATTAGCAATACAAATCAGAAACGAAAATCATAAATAAAAGGATGAGTCTTTCAGGAAATGAACAAGAGTTAAAAATGTGTCAAATGACAGATGGCACAATCCTGTTTACAGAGAATGAAAGTAGTATAGCTGCATTGTACACTTTAGATAATTTTTGCAAAAAAAAAGTGGTCTAGAGTTAAATAAAGAGAAGTGTGAAGGCCTCTGAATAGAAGCGACAAATGGAAAATGGAAAACTATTGTGGCATCAAATGGACTGATCATCCGATAAAAATACTAAGTAGGTCTATACATCGGGTGGCCCAAAAAGTCACTAAATTCAAACCTCTCTTACTCCCATATACAATAAACTAGCTTCTTGAAAATCTGCACACATACACAGTTCTGTATTGCCTATAAATTGGCAAAGTTATAAGGTCTTTGGCCATACCGTCTCGTCACAGTGACATTTTTTTAATGCATGTCGAAAATTGATGTACCGAAATAAAACCCGATATATCGGGTGGCCCAAGAAAAAACTCACTTATTTCAAACTTCACTAGCTCTGGTGTTTCTAAAGGTAAGGCTGACAATTTGACAATACGTCCATCAGATCTTTGTCTTTAGGTGCTGAAAATGACAGTGTCCCGTACTTTTGTCACAATGGAAACAATAAAATGTGAAGTCAAAAAATGACACGCCAGATGGCAGGTGTCACTTACGGAACAGTGCCAAAATGTCTCCCTGGCTGCAGAGTTCTTTACCCAAGACCCAATTCTGTGTTTCAACGAAAAAAAATCTAGAAGAACTGAAGGAAAAATAGCCAGGCATCGGAGAATCTCTGGAAAAGGTTAGGCACTGCAATTTCTTCATGGAAAAAAGTATTTGCACAGTTTGTGACCGGATGGAGCACAAACCAAGCAATTTGTGTGATTAATAAAGGAAGTTAAACCTTCTATCATTTTGGTACATAGGCCTACATTTTCGACATGCGTTTTTAAAATTTTCACTGTGACGAGACGAGACGGTTTGATCAAAGATCTTTAAACTTTGCCAATTTATAGGCAATAACCAACTGTGTATGTGTGTATATTTTCAAGAAGCTAGTTTATTGTATGTGGGAGTAAGAGAGGTTTCAATTTAGTGACGTTTTTTAGGCCGCCCGATATATAAGACATAATTATGACCTGTGTTCTGAAAGACACTGGTCGTTAAAAATTGAAAAACTAAAAGCTGTAGCCTACTAGGAAGTTGAAAAAATAAAACACGGAAATTATCAATTTTTTGGAAAACCCTCATTCTTAAGTCACAAGGGTTGTCAGATCTAATGTACAGAGCTAGTGTGATAAATATCCCAGAAAAGGTACTCAAAGATGTCGAAAATGTTTGACTTTATATGGGACGGAAAGAAGGAAAAAAAATAAAAAGGAAAACTATGATATTCGAAATTTGGAATTCAATGTAGTAGTCTAAGGTGGTTTTTGGTAAAACATTTTTTGAATGATTTTTCCTTCGATAAAGTTGGCAAAGGTAACCTAATTTTAATGTCGAATACAAACACTAGTCTAGGCAATCTAGCATTTAAAGTGAAACAAATTGCAAACAAAGGTTTTTTTGCTGTAATTAAATATATATGATGACGGGATGAAATTCCACAAATCACACCTCTGTCACACCTCGGGAACATATGCAAATTAGCTAAATATGCAAATTAGGTGTCAAAATATAGGGTACCCATATCTCGACAACCGATGAGTGTAGAGAGTTGATTTTTGTTCCAAACTGCTCAGAATATGTATATTTTTATTTGCTCCAATGGAACTTTTTGCCCAAAAATGACTGGAAATGCCGTTTCTGACCTTTGACCTCATTTTCCCAATATTTACAGCTTTCACAAATTTTGCATAACTCCAAGACTACTGTTGGTAGAGAGTTTATTTTAGTATCTAGACTTTCTAAAAGATGAATATAGTCATAATAGAACGAAATTTTGAAATCACACCTTATCCATCTGCTCTGTTTACATGCAAATGTGCTTAAATATGCAAATTATGTGTCAAAATATAGAGTACCCATATCTCGACAACGGCTTGATGTAGAGAGTTGATTTTTGTTCCAAATTATTCAGAATATGTATATTTCTATTAGCCTCAATGGAAATGTTTGCTCAAAAATGAACAGAAATGCCATTTCTGACCTTTGACCTCATTTTCCAAATTTTTTCATAGCTTTCACACATTTTGCATAACTCCAAGACTACTGTTGGTAGCGATTTCATTTTAGTATCTAGACTTTCTAAAAGATGCATATAGTCATAATAGGATGAAATTTTAAAATCACAAACCTAGCCACGTGCTCTGTTTACATGCAAATTTGCTTAAATATGCAAATTAGGGGTGAATTTTAAAGGGTACAAATAACTCGGTAACCGCTGGGTGTAGAGAGTTGATTTTTTTTCTAAAATCTTGGGAATACCATTGTTTTGCTCCAATAGACCCTTTTGCCCAGAAATGGCCTAAAATGCCATTTTTGATCTTCATTTTCACACTTTTTACATAGCTTTAACAGATTTTGCGTAACTCCAAGACTGCTGTTAGTAGAGACTTCATTTTAGTTTCTAGAGTTCATAAAATATGAATACATTTATAAGAGAATAAGATTAGAAATCACACACCAGCCACCAAGTGCTCTGGATACATGAACTTGGCTTAAATGCAAATTAGGGGTGTATTTATAACAGGACGCAAATAACTCGGCAACTGCTGCTTGTATAGAGTTGATATTTTTTCCCGAGTTGCTTAAAATATCTATAATTTGTGTTTGTTCCAATAGAACTTTTGACCAAAAATGACGGGAAATGCTATGTTGCCCTTTGAGGTGTTTTTGCAGATCTTTCATAAAACCAAGACTACTGTTGTTAGAGACTTAATTTTAGTTTCTATACTTTCTAAAATATTGGTAAGAAAATTAAATTTAGAAATCAAGCCTCCTGCTCTGATAAAGATTAGCTTAAATATGCTAATATTTAACATAATAAGAGTACAAACAAGCAACCACTAGTTGTAGCAAGTTGCTTTTCTTAACAAATTGTTCAAATTGTATTCGTCTTTCCTCCATAATGAAACATTTTGGATATGTTTTGGATAAAAATGTCGCATATGCATTTTTTAACATTTGACCTCATTTGCACAGGATTTACAGAACTTCCACCAGTGTTGCATTACTCCTAGGCTATAGCTGTTTATATCTGAATTCATTTTAGTATAAGAGAATATAGGTTAGAAATCACACACTCAACTACCTGCTCTGCCTGCATGCGTTGCCTTAAATATGCAAATTAGGGGATGAACTTACAGTGCACCAATAAATGATTTTGAATATTTAAGCAATTTGCATGTAAATAGAGCAGGTGGCAGATGTGATTTCTAAATTTTATTATTTTTAAAATATATTCATCATTTAGATAGAAAGTGTAGAAACTAAATTGGAGTTATGCAACAATTGTGAATTTGTGTAAATCTTTTGAAAATTAGGTGAAAGGTTTAAAACTGCATATGTAGTCATATTTAGTCGAAAAGTTCAATTGGAGAAAATATGAAATATAGACATTTAAAAAAAATCAACTCTCTATAACTACAGGTTGTCGAATTATTGGTACATTATAAAGTTACCTCTGATTTGCAAATTTAAGCCAATTTGCATGTAAACAGAGCAGGTGGCTTAGGGTGTGATTTCTGTATTTTATATTCTTGTGAATGTATTCATGTTTAGGAAAGCCTAGAAACTAAAATATGACTATCAGCTGGAGTTTTGGCGTTACGCAAAATCTGTATAAAAAGTGTGAAAATGAGGTAAAAGGTCAAAATGGCATTTCCGGTCATTTCTGGGCCAAAGGTCCATTGGAGCAAATAGAAACATTAAAATTCTTTGGAAGAAAAATTAACTCTCTACACCCAGCGGTTACCGAGTTACTGGTACTCTAAAAATTCATCCCTAAAATTTGCATATTTAAGGTAATTTGCATTTAAACAGAGCAGGCGGCTAGTGTGTGATTTCTAAATTTTGGTTTCCTATGATACATCTTTTAAAAAGTCTAGTTACTAAAATAAAATTTCTACCAACAGTAGTCTTGAAGTTTCCCAAAATCTGTGAAAGCTATGTAAAATCGAAGAAAATTAGGTCAAAGGTCAAAAATGTTTTTCCGGTCATTTTTTGGCACCAAGTTCCATTGAAGCAAATAGAAATATTGGTCTTCTGACAATTTTAGAAGAAAAATCAACTCTCTATACCCAGCGGTTGTCGAGATATGCATACCCTATATTTTGATACCTCATTTGCATATTTAAGTCAATCTGCATGTAAACATAGCTGGTGACAAGTCGTGTGGTTTGTATATTTTGTTCTCTTAAGAATATATTCATCTTTTAGAAGGTCTAGATACTAAAATGAACTCTCCACCAACAGTAGCCTCTTGGAGTTACGCAAAATC
>JAOTQE010068293.1:0-17363 GCA_025631205.1 Nesometra sesokonis
CCTCCCAGGTACCCACTTATACTCCTGGGTGGAGAGAGGCAACGTGGATAAAGTGTCTTGCTTAGGAACACAAACAGCTGACTGAGTGAGTCTCGAACTACCGACCTCATAATTGGAAGCCCGAAACGCCACCGCTGCGCCAACTGTTTCCACAACATATTGTATAAAATGTTTGGTCTGGTATTAATATAATTTGATATTGTATTCATACTGTATAACATATTTGGTCTGGTATTAATGTAATTTGATAATGTATTATATTGTATAAGATATTTGGTCTGATATTATTATAATTTGAAATTGTACTCATATTGTATAAAATGTTTGGTCTGGTATTAATATAATTTAATATTGTATTTATATTGTATAAGATATTTGGTATGGTATTAATATAATTTGATATTGTATTTATATTGTATAAGATTCTGTCTGGTATTAATATAATTAGATATTATATTTATATTGTATAATATATTTGGTATGGTATTAATATAATTAGATATTGTATTTATATTGTATAAGATTCTGTCTGGTATTAATATAATTAGATATTGTATTTATATTGTATAAGATATCTGGTATGGTATTAATATAATTTGATATTGTATTTATATTGTATAAGATTCTATCTGGTATTAATATAATTAGATATTATACTTATATTGTATAATATATTTGTTCTGGTATAAATATAATTTGATATTGTATATTGTATAAGATATTTGGTCAGGTCATTGGTGGTGTAACCTAACTAACCCACTTGGATAGTTTAAAATCTTACAATTTTTCCTAAAAACGCTATCAGTGACGTATTGCGCCACGCATAATTATCAGGTTATTGTTTTTCATTTACGTTTAAAAGCCTCCACGCAGGATGCACTGTGCAGTAGCGCCAACAACGTTTGATTGATTGCACTGTCCTTACCTTCGCAGTAGAGTAATTTGAAAATAATAACAGCTCGGTAATGACTGTATTTAATTTAAAATTACTAAGCCGGCGAGACTGTCAGTTAGGATTAAAAATGGCATTGGCCGCCGTATACAGTTGGACCATGGAGAAAAGAAAAAAAGGACCATTATAATCAATGCATTGGTACCTTTCGTAAGCGGACACCTCTCGTAAGTGGACGCGGACACTTTTTGTCTTATAATTTAGATATTTTGTTGTTAATTTACCTCCCACAAGCGGACATCCCGGAAAATTGAAAAAGGTTTTTTCTGTACAACAAATATATATTTCTGTACAAAATCGTCCCTATACAGGGATGGCCGAGAATCTTATTACACTGAATCTATTCTAAAAATGTGAAAGAATATTTAATGAAATATAGAATTCGGTGTCTAAATATTTGAGAGGTCATTTGTCTACAGAAGGCCGTGAAATGTAGGACTATAAGGACGTATACATAATTTTACAACTTTGATCCTCTATCGGCCGAAATTCTCGTAAGTGGACGCCTCCCGTAAGCGGACACGTTTTCCCGGACCCGAGAGTGTCCGCTTACGGGAGGTCCAACTGTACTATGTTTTTCACTCACGATGATAGTCGATCGACAATGACGACGACGGTGCTCGATGGTAATTATATTTCTTTATATATTAGCTATTCTTTTGTCGTAATTACCACAGTAATGATAACGATCCATCAACTATGGGACGCAATTTATGCTAGGCTTTAAAACTAGGCATATATTTTCACTAACATGCAATTCAACTGTTAAGTAATCACTGAACGCGCGCGTTTTGCGTCCCTTTACGCGCTTTTCTAAACGCGTAAATTACAATTTACCTATTCGTGGTGTCACTGCAGACAAAATATGTTTACTTTTGCAGACATGCAGACATATGCTTATTGAATATGTTTCAAAATCTCATCTCATGAAATCTAAGGTATTACTTCGGCACATTCAAACACTCGTATTATGATCAAATGCGACAGGTCTACACCATCTATTGCGCACATACTAATCCAATACACGATTCCCAATGTTATTTAGCGAACACCGCACAAAAATAATGCAAACTTTAAGACAACTTAAACCTACGTCATTTTGAATATGCATCTAAGGCTTAATTGAATGAAAAATATCATTTTGGACACTCGATTATTCTTAGTTTGTTGATGAAGTCTGGATTCACCGGTCAGTAACATTTGCAAAGGAAATCAAAATAATATCCGGCGAATGTAAATGCTCATTTTGATTTGTAGAAAAGAATATGATTGAAATGTCTAGTTATTAAATCACGATATTGAATGCAACATTATAAATCATCAGAGGGTAGTGACTGTCAATTAGTAACACATCGGATCTGTTGAGGAGTAATTTTACTTAAATAGTTTTGGTTTGATAAAAAGAAATTTCAGCGAGACGTTACCGAACAGGTTCATTATACCGTGATGTTCATGTTCGTGTAAAACCAGTGGCGTATCCAGGGATTGCTTAGGGTGCTTGAGTATCCCACCCTCCCCTCCTTCAGGGGTAGAAAATTATACAATTAGCACATAAATATGAAGATTGAGCCTTCTAGCATCCCCCTTTCAAAGGAAATGAACACCCCTTCAGAGTGGCGGATTCAGGGGTGCCAGGAGGTACCAACCCCTCCCCCACCCTCCCTTTAGCTTAAAAAATGATGCTTCGATTGGTAACTAAAAACAGCCATATACAGGTGGCGTAGAAAATAACATACAAGTGGCGTGTAAAATAAATATTCATCCATTTGACGTAGGTAAATAAAAGACTGTTTGTAATCCTTTTAAGTTTCTTACAAATCTATTTTTACATTAGGCCTATCAAGAAACAAAGACAACTTTCAGCGGAGTAGTCGGTGGTGGACTCACAGTGTGGGAAGTCGTAGGTTCGTCAAATGAGGGGGCTCTTTTTAGCAAATCGACAGGTCAGGTCAACATGTGAAGCATCGAAACAGAATGCAGTTAGCAGGTGACGTAGGGACGAATTGTTCTCAAGTTATATTGAGAGTTGCCGGTGGGGGGAGGGTTGTAATGCGGCCTATTAAGGCACAGTGAGTGGCCTATTAGGATACAGTGAGTGAACTTCGTTTGAAGTCACAAACACGCAGCCTATAACGTAATTTTGAGAAACGTCTTCTCTTCAAAAGCAAGAAAACAAGCCGGTTTTCAAAATGTGGTTGAAATTTATGGGCTCCAAAATGTTAGGGCCGCGGGTAAAAAAAACAACCTTACCCACCCTAAATCCGGGGCTGAGCGGAGTTGGGGTAAATAGGTGACACCACATCATAGTAAATAGAGAATTACAAACCACGGAGAATGAGGCAGCTCCACAATCAGACAAGATAACTGTACATTCAAAACACACTAACGCAACTGTCCTTTAATAATAATACAATAATAAGTGATTTATAGAGCGTATTGCCAAGGCCTCTAAGAGCTTCACAATTATTACCCCAAGTCATTGAAATACAATCCATTCCATAATGTTACAGTGTTAATCAGCGCATTCGTACCTCACAGGTACCAATTTATACTCCTGGGTGGAGAGAGGCAACGTCGATAAAGTGTCTTGCCTAGCGCAAACGGCTGACCAGAGTAAACTTCGAACCACCGACCTTGTGATTGAAAAACCACCGCTGCGCCAACTGCTTTAAGAAGTACCCATATAAAGATCAGAACTACACTCAAATTTGGTAACATGGTTTTAAAATGCTCCAGATCGACTCAAATAGAGCACAATGCTAGGTCAGACTGACCCGAGTGTTTTTTTAGTATATATACATTTAAAACGTAATTTTATTATAAATGGATTTGGAATTTATTATCATGAATTACTCGCAGTTAGTGAAGGTAGGCTTAAATTTCTGTTACATAGGCCTATATAATTAATGAATGATCAGAAAACTCTTGTATAACAACGTTATCTTTAAAATAAACACTTCATGACAAAGGCTACTGATTTTACAACGTAAAATATTATTATATGATATAAAATATTACAAGATATTAGTGTCTTAAAGACTGCCCTTAGCTTACAACGCCATACATCTTGACGGTTCGTAGTTAAACTGTACTATATTATATCTTTAAATCAGACCTCCATCACAAGAAGAACGGAAATCATTAATAAATTGTTACAAAAATAAAATCCCCATCACACGAATAACGGATATTATTAGTACACTGAAAAAACCTCGAAAGACAGACTATCGGCAATCAAACGTTAAAACAATTATCGTCCTGGTTAATGGTCTTCAAGTAACACAGCTAATTTCCAGACTCTGCGATCCTCCGTTAAATATGCCAGTTCTGAGCATTATGTTTTATATCGGGCAGGGGTGCCGCAAGGACTTCTCTGGGGGGGGGGGGGGGGCTCGACAGGAACAACCAGGGGCGGATGCAGGATCCAGCGAAAGGGAGAGGACGTGGGCGTGGTCACCGGTTTCGTCTTGGTAAGCAAAAAAAGTATATTTCCCTCATTTGCGTGTCCTTGTAGCCTGTTTTGCCCCATTAGTTTGTATTTCTATTTTCTATTTTCAGCGTCAATTATTATATTTTAATCTTTTTCCCTACAAAAATTATCAGTCTTCCTCGATTGGGGCCTGCCTTCCCCGACGGCGTGGGCCTGCCACCCTCCCCCCACCCACCGACGCCACCACCGATATCGGTACCTGTTATTCGAGCTTAGGAGCCCTGGATAGAAATCTCTTTTCTATTTAAAAAAGAGTATGCACTTGGAAAAAAGTATATAGATATAAAAGTATATAGATAAAAGTATATAGATGAACAAAGCAAATATTGAATCAGAGTAAAAGGGAAAGCCTGTATCCAAGCCACGGCTTTTTTAAACACAATGTGAAAATTGTAAAGAAACGCTTTTCTACGTATTAGGCTAAGATAAAATTGTCATTCTGTTGATAATAACAACAAATGTCATGCATTACCCGCGGTAAGGTCGTGATGAGAGGCTCACCGTCATCATCCAGACGATAATTGAAAAAAAAAACCCAAAATTCAATAAGGCTTAAAAGCATTGATACAAGATGTGAAGCGTAAAAAATATATCAACCAAAATACACTAAGTATCATTATTTTTGTACCAAAAGCACTGGGAATAATTTTGAAAAATTTGTTTTCAAGGATTAATTACCATTTAAATCGCGTTTTATACATCTATTTTTACTTTTTAACTTATAAAATTTTACAATTTGATATTTTATTGTTTTAAATCGTTGCCAGATTGTATGCATTATTTTGGACTTAATTATCTATTAATGTTAATGTCTTTGTGTATTCACCGCTCTCCAGTGTCCCACACTTCTGTAAAATCGTAGATAAAAATGAATATTATTTAAAAAGAAGCCTATAACGAAATGAAGCTTTCTCGTTGAAAAGAATTACGGGCGTTTTCCCTTTTTTGGCAAGTGGGTTTTTTACCGTTTTTTACAGATCCAAAAGTAATTTGCATTTCCAAGTACAGTAATCGAAAACTTATGTTCATAGTAGTAAACTAGGCCTATTGTGTTGTCCTTATTTTATACACAAACATTCAAGTACAGTGATGAAATAGTGTTTAGAGTGTTATTATAAAAAATACTAATTGACTCCATAATTACAAATTTTAATACTTGTAAATCTGTATAATGTGGCTTAATTGCCTATCAAGTACGCTACCATTGAAAATATCTACTTTAAGGCGATGACATAGTCGACACTAACAGGTTGTCATTACTATGGTGTGCCATCGACAATATATACAGACATAGGTCTATTACTAGGTCTAATTGTGCGCCATATAAAAAACTATGTGTAAATATTTTAGCTTACTTATAGGTATAGGCGTGTATTTATTATAAATAAAGAAGAGGGTATATAGTCGCGGATCCAAGCTTTTTTACGGGATTTCCTGGCAACACCAAAACGTGCCAAGCAGTGCCTTCGTCATTAAAGTAAGAATAAACGAGGATATATCCGAAAAGCAAAAAAATGTAGTAGGCCTAGTTCAATAGACGTAAAATGGGGGAAATTTAATTTTATTTTTGTTTTGCTTGTCAAATTTAAACATGTTGTAAGTTGGTTGTACAGCTGAACTTCTCGTAAGCGGTACCTCCGGCCCTGGAAAAGTGTCTGCTGGGAGGTAGCCGCTTAGGTGTTCGGCCGATAGCGAGACACATTTTTAAATCAAGTACGTGCTTTTAAGTCCAACATTTCACGACCTTCTGGGGAAATGACCTTTTTTTTGCTCGTCAGAAAAAAACAGGCAACCACGCCCACCCGGTCTTGGAAAGTGCGCACCCCCCCCCCTCCCTTTCGGTGGATGCTGGATCCGCCCCTGTGATGGATTCTCAATCTTATAGAAACCCCAATTTATCAATTTATAAATAGTATATGTTATTGTTATGTTTTAAGATTATTTGCTTCAGTAATATGAATTTCCGCCATTACAATATAGGTTTGTATAGAATTTTTTATTCGTTGTACAAAAACCAAAAACTTTTCGGGGTGGCCGCTTACGAGAGGTGTCCGCACGGGGAGGTTCGTCTGTATATGATGATCCATCGAAATTAGGCCACCGAATAACGGACCACTATGCAGACACTGGTCAGGGGCGGATCCAGGATCTACCGGAAAAGGGTGGCACACTTTTCCAGGTCCGGGTGGGCGTGGTTGCCATTTTTTCCTGACGAGCAAAAAAATGAAGGTAAATTCCTCATTTTGGTGCCTTGGTACTTCGGGTTTTTATGGTTAATTTTTTACTCGGCGCACCTAATGCAAGGGGGGGGGGGCAACTACGTTGTGACGATAGTAGGGGGCGCCCCCTCCCCTGCTGGTAATCGGCCTTCAAAGTGAAATTCTGGGTATGCCGCCAGGAAATGTCACAGAAAGGAAGTACGGGCGGATCCAGGATCCAGCAAAAGTGTGTGTGTGTGGGGGGGGGGGGGGGGGGGCGCCCTGCCCAAGACGTGTGTACAAGCGCTGTATATGGTCATATGGATAAAAATATAATCATCGTCTGATAATGATTAATATATTTATAACATCAGACAAATTAATAATTTCTGTAAATACATCCATCACTATAATCTCGTATTTCATAATTTATGGATCTGGTCTATTTATTATTTATCAGATTTAGCTATGGTGCGCCGAAAGTACCAAAACTGTGAACTTCGATCCTTCGCACTGGATATTCAAAGTAGGACAGAATACAATGCTGATGATAGATTTATTTATAACATTCGTAATAAATCCTTGTTGACGTGATTGGATTTAGCAACTCAATGATTTGATCTGGCCTATTTCTCATAACTTTTACTAAATCAATATTGTCGAGCTTCTATTAATCTTTGTCCGCTGAATCAACAAATTCTATATTTTCTGACTGATAGCTTTTTATGTAAAGTTTAAGTTATTTTATAGCGTGTTTGCATTTAACAGTCTGCAAAAAAAAAACATTTAAAAAACATAATCTAGTGACTATTGGTATTTTTTTTTAATAAATAAAGTTTCAAATAGCTTACTTTTATAGTGTTTTCAAATTTTAACAATCTGCAATAGCTTTTCTTGAAGATTACTAATTTCTTTGTTTTTAGTTATAAAGGTATAATTTAAACAGTTTAAAGTGTAAGAAACTGAAGAGACATTTAAACACTAGCTATACGAATAACGATGTGTACCAAAATTTACGATTTTGACAACAGAATATTACAAAAAAGAATCCGCAATTCTAATACAAAGATAGGAATGTCTAAGGGGAGTAAGTTACGATTTTGTCGGGGGATCTGTACGTCCAGTCGAGCCCCCAACACCAAACTGCGTAAAAGGCACGCAAAATACAGCAAATACCGTTCTTTTTATTTACTTGTTAAATCAAAAACCGTAACACGCCCACCTCAACCTTGCTCTATCTGTCGGGAGTACCCTTCCTGTTGGGGGCGTTGCCCTCCCGTCGGAGACTTCCCGGCGCCTCCACTGGTAAGAAGTTATTGAAGATACAAGCGACAAGCAGTATTTTCGCATTTATAACTTTCCATACTACAAAATTTGAAAGCTTATATATTTGGCATTGATGAATATGTTGCATTCTCTTTTCTCCAAAATTTCTTGATTCTCTAAGCTATTTTAAAAATAGAATAAGATGTTTACAACAAAAGGACAAATGTACATTCCTACCCCGAAGGATAATACTTAATTAAAATATATGGATGACATGACAATGGCGTTATAATAATCTCACTAGATCAACCAACGAACATGACGTTCATTTTTTTGTTCAATTTGATTAGCAGCTTGTGTTTTCAAACTATTCCACTACATTTTTCCTGCTACAGTTGAGCCTCTCGTAAACGGACACCCTAGGATCCAGGAAAAGTGTTCGCTTACGGTGGGTGTCCGTACGAGAATTTTGGCCGATGACGGGCCAAACGTTGTAAAATCACGTATATGTGCGTATGTCCGACATTTCAACACAAATTTGCCTCTCAAATTTCTAGACACTATGAGTTGGTTTAGTAAATATGGTTTTTAGTCATTACAATACAAATAGGCCTATAAGGATTTTGTACAGAAATTTGTATTCATTATGCAATTAAAAAACAATACACTTTCCGGAATGGCCGCTTATGGGAGGTACATTAATATACAAAAAACTCTAAGAGTGTTACAAAAGTGTCCGTGGCTGTTAGGGAGGTGGCCGCTTACCGAGAGGTACCAAATGCACTGATTAGATAGAAAGAAGGCTTATGAATTGGTATCCGGTCCCACGGGAGGTGTCCGCTTACGAGCGGTGTCCGTACAGGGAGGTTCAATTGTCCAGTATTTGATTGTCAGGGTGGTTACGATATTAGCAATACAATTGTTACAGCTAAGTATCGATGGATCCTATTAAGCACTCACTTGGCATTATCTAATTTTAGATCAGTACCTCACACAATGTGTTACTCTTATACATTCTTTGAAAACGGCGCTCCAAAATAAGCAGATACGATCTGTAGGTAGACGGGGGTGGTAATCTAATAAAATTGTGTTAACGTTTATTATTGCTAATTATCTTGCTGTAACAAGGTATGCTTTAATACTCATTGAATGTAGTTCTCAAATCAATGTCACAATAAATCAATTTCTACGAATACTCTACTGTTAGTGATATTCGTATCATGCTCTTGAAAAAGACTGATCTGTACTCATGCCGTAACGAGACATCTACAACTACCGGGGAAATGCTATGGCTTGACGATCGACCGACGATCCGCGAGGGGTGGTCTGGAGGGTGGTACTCCCTGCACCCGCAGACGAAAATTGAACAAGTACTCGTATCTCGTAGCTTTGTGCCAGCCTCCTAAATGACCCATTGTGTTAATCTGTGTGTATTTTCTCTGAGTACCGTTGTACTTGGACGAGTCAGCAGCGCCGTTGATTTGTATCTGAAAGCGAAATATGTTTGTGGGTTCGAATCCCACTCTGTCTAAAGGCTATCAAGACAAATTTTAAAATACTGTAATCAGCCTCGCCACTTTTCCAACCAGGACCAAAAAAGATAAATTAATTAATCACACGAGTAGTAGTGGTATCGTTGTGCATTGCTTTTCTTTGTAGCATTTCGCGACTGTCCATTATATCCTTTAGAAACACTACTCTTATGTAAGCGTGTACATGGACAAGTCAGCAGAGCCGTTGTTTCGTTACTGAAACTGAAGTACTGTATGTTTGTGGGTTCGAATCCCACTCTGTGCAAAGGCTATCAAGACAAATTTTGAATACTGTAATCAGCCTCGCCACTTTTCCAACAAGGACCAAAAAAGATCCATTAATTAATTATTTAACATTAATCACACGAGTACGCCTTGAGCTCCGTCTAGCCGGACGTAAAAGTAGATGTGTTTAGATGTATTCTCCTGCATTTAAATTAACTTTTTGAGGTTTTAGATCCCATTTCTGGTGAAATTTTCCCCTCTCTTTTGCTTCTTCCACTTCCTTATTTTTTTGAGAAAAACTACCTGGACAGATGCCCCGGTTGCCCATAGTTGGTAACGACCATGGTACTTTAACAGTTAATTCATTTCAATTTACATTATTTTATACGCAGTCAATGTAAATAATACTTTTGTAAGGTCAACATTGATCGCGATCTATACTATAGGATGTAGTAATGTCCTAAAAACAACACTTTATTCAATTTTATTGATTGGCAAAGGTGCAGGGATGCGCTTTTATCGAATGTTTGTTAACCATACACACAAACAGGTTGGTGATTTTGGAAATGTTTGCAAAAAAATCATAATTGTTGAGGTTCTAACAAACATGTGAAAGCGGGTTTAACTTGAAACAGGTATCGTTGATATCTTTAAACCTATCGCTGATTAAAGTGGATGACAATTGGACTCCTCAAATTTCTTATATATTGGAGAGTGCCATTTGAAAAAAAAATCAACTAAATCTGTAAATCCCCAACTATCATTAATGAATTCTGGGTTTGTACCGGTAGCTTAAAAATAATTGGTAAGATATTCCCTTCATGGCTGTTTTTGTTGTTAAGTTTTTGGTTCTTAAGGTCTTATTTTAGAATAATAGACAAACTAATAACTAGTCCATTTTCCTTTCTTTTATCTTAATTTTAAACTTTAATTGGTTTTGATCGTATCGCATCGTTCAACTTCTTGTGGTATTGGTGATATTGTTATCTACCGTATGTATCCTAATAGCACTAAGTCTTGCGCTGTGGTAGTGTCTATAAAGGGAAGAGAAAGGATAAAAACAACCGAATAAAACAAAATTTTTATTAAAGATACTAGATACGCCGAGAATGTGAGTTTTAAGTCTCTTCTTAAAGACAAAAGAGGGCGATTAATGGACCAGCAAAACATTCCAAAGCTAGACTACCTCGAAAAAAAAATTCCACAAGATTTCAAACAGCATGATGGTATAGAAAGTGGAAGAATTATTAAAGAAGTGACAGATAGAAAACAGAGGCAGGTTAATTTAGCTTGTTAGATAATTTGAAATTTCTTGTTCGGAACTGGAACTTTAAACTTGAAGAGCAGAAACTAATCAAATTGGAAACACACAATTGGCGAATTGTTTGGATTGACCGTTTCCATTATAGTGTGTACACATTACATCTTTGCATAATGATTAACCATAAACTATCAAGCAACTTTGTAAATATTCTATTGACAGACATTATTACTGCCTGCATATTATACTATTCGACCCCGGTGATGGGCACGTCTAGAACCAGTTGGCAAACAAACGTTATTAAATAAGTTTAAGCATCCACTTAACGGTGTTGACCAATGCCCTGGGTAACAGATTACATTGAAATGTTAATCGAAGAATATACAGCCATTTAATGAAATTGTGGGTATCACCATTGCCTAATACTCTATTTCATTACGATCTTAGTAAATAGGATACGGTACCATAGGTTCTCTTATCAGCCTGAAAGATGAAGGATAATTCATAAGTTGGATGTTATAAAACTGATTTAACATAGGCCTACAGTATCTGTTTCACAGAAATCCAATTTAATTCTACGCCAAGACGATGAAAAGCAAAAACAGTTGTTCATTTCCACATATTGTTTTTCCCTCAAATCCAAAGGTGAAATTTAATTGGAAATTACAGACTGATTAGAATGTTTTAGGATAAAGTTAAATCCAGACAGAAAAAAAATAAAATAAAAATAAAAAAATAAATAAGTATATAAGAAGGAAAAGACAAAATTAAAATAACATAAGTTTTATCGCAAATATTGATGTATAGATTAATATATAATAGCCATTGTAGTATGCAATGGATTATGTATTATGCTGTATAAAAATGCATTTGTATATTTCTAAAGAAACGAGAACATATATTGTAAAATTGAAAAGAAATAAAAAGAAGAAGAAAATAAAGGTGGGTGACTCCCACGAAAGAGAAAAAAAAAGTTAAATCCAGACTATAAAATGTATTTGACAAAAAAAAACTTTGGTATGTATGGTCACGATGATGTCAGACCATGACCATACATAGGAATACTGTACCATTACCATATATGGGTTTAATCAAAGTTGTTTTATCAAATAAATTTGATAGTCTGGATTGAGCTTTAGGGGGTGGATGAGTTTCATTTTCTTTAGCTACACCCGTCCTCTGGGAGGAGCATCGAGGTATTCGGACAGAGAAGTGCTCAATCAGATCAGAATTCAAGCACAAAAAAACATGTTATCGCCGTATTAATTTGTGCTATTCTAGTCCCTTTTCTTTTGAAGGGCTTTTCATAGACATGAATATTCATATTTACCATATTTATATACTGTTGTTATCGTTTTATACCTCAGCACCGATCCTGCCTTTAGAAGGGAGGTAATCGGGTACACGTTGGTGATAATCATAGCAACAAAATAAAAGATCTAACTGATTTTGTAGTCCAAGTGACATTTCAGAGGTACTGTCCCCCACCCGAGTTATATTGGTTTTCTCTTAATGATAACATATCTCGGTTTGTTTATCCCTCTATTAACGTTAAAAAAGTAAAACATGCATTTTCATCATTTTTTGCAAAACTGTCCATTAGAGTGAATATAAATGTGTACATTTTGAGTAGTTTGAGACCAAAATCGCTTCTCTGTACATTTTAGTTACGAAGATACGGCATATATATACCCAATTTGACCCCAGGGAGACCCAGCCCTCGGGGCCATACTATTTCTAATCACTATTGTTGCCAAATCAAATTTTGAGGGGCAAACCTGGTAGAATGGGGTGAACTCATCCGTAGATGCTCAGTCGGCCTCGGACAGGATAACAAGACCTAACCCATTCATGAGTTTAACACAACTGACACATTTTGAATTCATTGAGTAACCCCAGTGACCTTCTGTGGTAAGTTAAAGTATAATTATTTTGAGAGTTCTGTAACTCTCAAATTTCGTTTTAAACAGTTTTTAATCCAAGATTATATATAAACCGTTCACGAACAGTTTCATCTATGAACAGTTTCATTCATGAACAGTTTTTCATAAAAACAAATTAAGTTGATTATTAAGCATACAACCGTATATGTAAAAATGAAACTAAACAGATTCTGAAGTGTCGAGACGATACTTAAAAAAAGTATTAAATACCACAATACATTTCCAATGTGAAACTGGAGACAATTTTAAAATATTAAATAACGAAAAGTAAAGCTTACCAGAAATTAAATTCCTGTAAGGAATCGAGATGAACGTTTTAAAGAAGCATTGAATACTAAACACCTGATGCTTCTCGCTCGCTAAATTGACGAGTTTACACACTAAACCAGGATATCTTATTTAATAACAGAACTGTATTGATTAGCAATGATACTATACAATCATATCAACTGATTGGACATTCACTGATATAACCTGTGCTGTGATTGGCCTTTACTGCAACAACCATAACCCTTGACGTTGTTGGATTGTAAATAATGTTTTCACTGGTCGTTTGCTAAAGAAAGCTAATTTTATATTTTATCAGATTTTTTAATTGTTTTGTGATATATCAAAATATAGTCCTTATACAGTTGAACTTCCTTGTGCGGACACCTCTCGTAAGCGGACACCTCCCATAACGGACATTAATTTAGACCCGTTTGTTCTTCCTATCTAATCAGTGAATTTGGTACCTCTCGTAAGCGGACACCACCAGTAAGCGGACGCGGACACTTTTTGTCTTAAAATTTAGAATTTTGGTATGTTAATTTACCTCCCATAAGCGGACATCCTGGAAAATTGATTGAATTTTCTGTACAAGAAATACAAATTTCTGTAATTATACTGTATTGGCTAAAAATCATATTACTGTAACAAATCTTAAAAATGAAAAACCATATATAATAAAGTATAGAATGAGGTGTCTAGAAATTTAAGTGGCAATTTCTGTTGAGAATGTCGTGAAATATGAGACATTTATTTATTTATTCACAATCGACCAACAGGAACAAACGTTCCCACTTACAGGTGGACATAAGGACGTATACATAATTTTACAACATATTGGCCCTCTATCGGCCGAAATTCTCGTAAGCGGACACCCCCCGTAAGAAGACACTTTTCCGGGACCCGACGGTGTCCGCTTACGGGAGGTTTAACTGTAGTTGATCTACAAGTACCAATAGTTAGTCGATTGGGTAAAACTATTGAGTCGTGACCTTAATGAAGTTTGTAATTCGAGCGTGGGTTCAGTTCCATTTCATATATCAGCAAACTTCCCCTATTATCGCCAAAACGTAGTTCCGCCCTCCCCCTTTATTAAGACTTGACCCAAAAATACAAAATAAACAAAAAAATGGGCCATCAATAACATGAAATGGGTACAAAACACGCTAAATAACTTTTTTTGCTTGTCAAAATAAAACCAGAATCACCCCACCCTCCCATTTGCAGGATATTTATTATTTTGTGTTTTTACCTCACAGTATAGGCCTAGTCATTTTCCTTTGAAAGGGAGGGGGTCCTAATCGTTGAAGTGGAGTGCTCGCGAGGCCCATATTTTCATATTTGTATCCTAATCTTGTTGTTGTTTTCCTCTAAATGGTGTGCTGCGAGCACCCTGAGCACCCCCTGGATACACCACTGGTTTAGTATGACATTATGACGTTTGTTTGTAGTTTAAAAAAAAGCGTAAACGTTCAAAATGATATGAGTAACTTGTTGAAATTCAACATTTCGTCACCATCAGGGATAGTTAGCTAACGGGTCGCAATAATAAAAAGAACATTACTAATGAAAAGCAATCACAGATTAACTAACCTTCAAAATTCAGTTAAATGAAGGTATGAGTTCATTAGATTCAGTGCTTCGATATATTCCTAGAAATTTACAATTTTCATATCAAAGGACCGCTATAATGGCTTCTGTCCTTCTTATGCAAAGGTTATTAAACGCTAACAATAGTACATTTAATAAATATGACCTAGATAATGGTAATAAATGAAGAAAAAAGACGTAGACTGAAAATCGCATTTATAGAAGACAGTAACGTCTTTGTACACCTAGTGGCCTACGGTACTGTACTTTTATTGTTATTAAACTGTGATAAACATCATCGACTCTAAAGTATTATATTCTGGGCATCCTATTATACTTGACACATATTTCGTGACCATCAATTAGAAACCGAATTTGCCTGGAGTGTAAATAAATCGAGCATAGCCATCGAAATTTCTGTTCCTGTTCTAAATTACGAATCACAAATCATGTCCCAAATGGTGTAATTTTGTCTTTTTAATAAACATTAATCACAGCAAGAAGGTTTTTTAGTTCACTATAAAACCTCCTTGATCACAGGTAGGTTTTGCTTATAGTAAATTACTTTTTAGTCATTAAATAATTCATAGAGGCGGATCAAGGAGGATACCTAGGGACGCCCGTATCCCCTGACAACATTTGTTTTCTAGCCTTGGATTTCAGCGGGTGCACTCGAAGACGGCCCATAACAAGCCTGAGGTAACCCATTCAGAAATTCTGGATTCTTCCCTCATCCAAGTATTTACAATTTGTCAATGTAATAAAACAAGCAATATGCCCAAGACCTACTGAACATGAGGGGAATTTTACAAGACATCGATGAATTTTTTTTTCTGAGCCAGAGATTCATACCCATAGTGCTGCAGGGGCGGATCCAGGATTCACCGAAAGGGGGCCCACTTTCATGTCAACGTAGATTCGGGTGGGCGTGGTTGCCCGTTTTATTCAAAATTGTGCAAAAAAATGTATTTTTTTATTTCAAAAGGGGAGGGGGGCAGGGTCCGTTGGGCCTCCCTTGGATCCGCGCCTGGTGCTGGAACTTATGTCTAGTTTCAGTAGCGTAAAGCGGATGATATCCGTATGGTGCGTATGATAACCCCCCCCCCCCGCCCCCACCCCAATTCAGCAATTTGCTGGTACACACGTCACACACGTCCTAAAGCAATGTGAGTAAAGTGGATTGATCTGGAGTACAATCAGCTGGCATGAGTGATTCGATGACTCGATTTCGATTCCGAACCACAACCGCTGCATCAACTTCCCCCACAGACATGGAAACAGAAGATGACCGCATTTCATCATGGTACAATGGATGTGACGAGACTCTCCGGAAAACCAAATATCACACTAAACCGGATCAGGAACCTCCATTCATAAAATGATTAAGCCAATAGAAATAAAGGTAAAATGTAATGTAATGTAGTCCGACTTGTATAACGCCTTACACAGTTATCAAGGCGCTGTGGACCAGATGTTACACATTCATATGACTTTCTACGCCCCTAAGGGTTACATCATGTCCTGCTGCCCGATACAGGCGCTCATTCATCTGTCCATGACAGGGAATGAATGAACCAGTACACCGGAGTAACCCCCTACTCGTCTCGAAAGATGGATTCTTTAAAGTGCACATGAGCCGTATGTATACACTGGGCCTACAGTTTATAGTCTTTATCCGAGAAGTCTTGTTCCACCACCAGAACCAATTGTAGCAATGAAAGAAGTTACTCTCATAAATACAATTTAATTTGGTGCATCTATTTCAGGAGTACAAAATGTAAATTAAAAAAAAAATCACAGATAAAGCAAGGACTGTACGTAAACTGTTGCAGGCATGGGCCTTGAATGGATCCTAAGAAATTCTTATTAAATATAAATATATTATTTGTATTAAAGTTAACAACAGGAACCTATTGGTCATAAAATATTCATTAAAATGATAGTCCAGGGGCGCAGCCAGGATAAAATAAAGGAGGAGGGGGTAGACTTTAGAGCAAAGTGAACAATTTAGGCTAGGGGACAGGGGCCGCCCAGGGCCCCCGGTCGGGGTCCAGGGGAGTCCATCAAAAGGTCTCGTTTTCCAGATCTGCCTGTCTTGATTTCGAAGTTCAAACTTGCTAAGTGGACAATTTAAGCTGTGGGCCATGGGGCCGCCGAGGGCCCCCGGTCAGGGCCAGGGGAAGGCCCCGGAAAAATGATTTTACATGTTAAAAGACACATAAGTGTCCCTTACAATTCTGTTTTCCTGGGTTTCGGAGTTCAGACTTGCGAGCGAAGCGAGCAATAAACTGGGGGACATGATGTGTTGTGAGCGACATTTGTATGTATTATCAAGATTGATTGTCAATTTAAAATAAAATAAGGCTGGGGACAGTGGGCCGCAGAGGGCCAACAATCGGGTCCACGTCCAGGAAAATGGGCGTTAATTCACATGCTAAAAAGACACATTAGAGTCGATCAAAATGTCCCGTTTTCCAGATCAGCCTGTTGGTCTCGAAATAGTATCACACAACGCACGGTTTGTTTGTTTGTTTGTTTGTTTGTTTTTCTTCGGTACTCACAAAAAATACAATTGAAAATACCAGGATGACCCATAAAGCTGAGAAAGCTTAATTCCAATGGGGTCCTATAAACAAGCA
>JAOTQE010068304.1:0-17361 GCA_025631205.1 Nesometra sesokonis
TGCACTAATTATGCACTAATTATTGCACTAATTATGCACTAATTATTGCACTAATTATGCACTAATTATTGCACTAATTATTGCACTAATTATGCACTAATTATTGCACTAATTATGTAGTTTAATGTAAATATGCTTCGCATAATGAACAGATTTTAATCCTATTTAATCTCCCATTATTTGCTCCACTTTAAAATCTCATTTCATCCATTTCATTTCTTTTCTTTTATTTCACCAAAATATACAGCATGACAAGGTCGTAATTTTACAATGGTGTGGCTGACAATAGAAGAGCAGAGCTCGTAAAAATTTATCTCCACCATTTACATAAATTCACATTTACAAAACACACAAAAATAAAAAAAATTATAATAATAATCTATAAATAGATAAACAGATTTATGTTGGCATTGCGATAAAGGTCAATATTGATAACAAATTTTGTTTAGATAATATATAAAGTTAAAACATGTATTATTATGTAATATTTATGTTAAATATGAATTACCTGTCATATCATGACAAAAGATAACTTATGTATTTAGCCTTAAAAACATTTATTGTATTCGAGTCTCGAATATTTGAGTCAATATTGTTCCAAATAGTGGGTCCATACCCTCTAAAACCCCTTTCACACGGAACTGTAAACTGAGAATTTTGCGGTAATTCGCGAATGCTGGCTTTATTGTGAAAGGGTACTTTCCCTTCAATGCTGGCACAGTGCCAGCATTCGTTAGACCACCTCAGACCCTAGACATATTACTGTTATATTACCGTCACTGCCTTAGGCTGGATGTGTATGAAAGGTTCCACAGGGTAATGCCTGCTTACGCAGTGAAGTATAACTAAACAAAGGTCAAAGTTTAAAACCTGTATTCTTAAGACTGTCTATTTTACGTCTTTCGCTCAGGCCCTTTCACATAGGAAACAGTTATATTACAGGAATTTAACCTTCTGTGTGAAAGGGTTTAGACCGGCAATAATGCCGGCATAGTTATGGTAACATTGCGATATTTTCCGTGTGAAAGGGCCTTAATTGTATGCCTCGCAAGATCAGTTGAAAATCTATGTGGTCTATACATGTTAGAGGACCTGGTTTCATGTGAGTGAAAAACCTCTCATGTGGAACCTCTGTACTTTGCATAAAATTTGGGATTATGTAGGATGGTTTATACAGTAGTAGTTAAATAAATACGATAATTTAACACAGCCTGATAAAAATTACAAAATAAAAATGTAAGAAAAATTGTCAATCCGCAGACGACAATTAAGTAGAAATTTTGCTGTTTGTTAAAGCTCAATCCGGTTAATTTAAAAATTGGTTTCCCAAGTCCACTTCATCAACATCAATGGTACTAAGGAGGAACAGGAAGTTCGACACTTACAAGTGTAAAACAAACCGGTTTAAATTTAGTCCCATTCCTCAATTGACAAAACTCCTTGAAAATGATGCCTAGGTTTATTAGTAAATCTACGGTTCGTTTTTTTCTAAGCCGCGTTAAACCTTACAGCTATATGCCTTTCATATTTGTATATTTTGGTGTTTGTAATTGTTTATGTTTATATTTCTATATATATTGTACTGTCCATTTTTATGAATATTTTGTCTGTCTCTTGTTTACCAATTGTAATATAATGATTTCTTATTTCATTATGTAAATTTTATCGCAATTCAGCCTGTACTATGATATTTTTAAACAATTATATATTTCAATTTAGTGTGGTTAAATTCATGATGGTTTACAGATTGAGATAAATAAGAAAAACATCATGAAACATTAAATAGGTTTTTGAAAAAAATAATTGTAATTTACTGGGGGCTTTTGCTAATTTGAATTTAATTTGATCTTCTTAGATTCCTCTCTTGGAGTTAGGGTTACAAGTTCACAGTCAGAAAATGCCAGAAAATCTGAAGAAGCTACAAAACAAGATGGACAATATATTCAGTGAAAGAAAACTATCTGTAGAACAAAAATATGGCAAAAAGGTGAATTTGATGTTAAATTAAACAATTCTATACTACTCTATATTCAGTGAAAGAAAACTTAACTCTAGAACAAAAATAAGGCAAAAAGGTGAATAATAATTAAAGAGTTATTCTTTCAGCGAAAAAATAAAAATCTGTAGAAAAAATAGCAAAAAGTTGAATTTAACATAACCGTAACAATTCTATATTTTTTTGGAATTTCTGATAAGAATTTCTCAACTTTTTGATTTGATTTGATTTATTCAATATGCTCTTTAAAACAAGTACACAACAATATAAACAGTACATAAAATGATTTAAAACTACAAAGAAGCATAAGAGCATACCGGGGATAACCCTATAATCGTTAAAAAATACAATTATTTTCATAGGGGTCCCCAACAACACATTTATTTGTATATTTATACATACTGTACTTGGAAGTTGGAAGTTACCCTTCATGTAGAATATTAAGTTTGTTACCATTGTAAAAGTTTTTTTAAATTTCCCCATCAGATAACCTACAAATTTGAAGAAAATAAAATTGTTTTATTTTGCCATATGATGTCAAGTATATAGTTCATTGGTTTTAATGCAATTTAATGAGCAGGAAAACTGTAGTCAACAAAAATATCCACTATGAATGATGGTGAGATGATTTACCTATTGTCCAAGTATGTATTTAGTAGAATTTTTACATCTTTTCATTGAATATAAATATTGGTTTAATATATTTTTTGTTTAGATTATTGAAGACCTGCCATCTTCTGATAAGTTGAGGAGGCAACATTTGTTTACAGGGATGCCGGGTAATTCACGGCCGACATCCGTCTGGTCAACTTCATCTAACTCATCAGGAGATACGCCAAGTTCAAGAAACAGTATTGTATCCATGCCCGACCAAGTGTAAGTTTACTTAGTAACTCCTGCATATTAAATGAATAGGGAAAAGAGATTTTTAGAGGTAGTTAATGATGGTAAATTACGTAATATGTGCTTGAAAGTATATTCAAAAAAATTTGACCAATCTTTGAGAATGAATGATTCAAGAATGTCAATGATCATGACAAACCTTTCCAAAATGGCCCTGAGCTCATTAAAAGCCAACTCCAGGACTCAATTTCTATGTATATATCTACAGAACAATTACTGTAGTTGTTACAATTATTTAAGGATTTTTCTACCTGACAAAAAATTGCTTTAAATTTCCTGGATTGGCGTGTAGTTTGCTTCTGGTTTTAAGCTTAAGAAAACATTTTTGTGTTTTGAATTGCGGTGCTTCCTCAAACTGAGCACTGATTTGTGTGAGTATGTCATGCATGGATTATCGTTGAAAATGAAAACATTCCTATTTACTACAACTCTCCCAATACCCGGACTCTCCGCAAACTGGAATTCACGAAAAAACAAGATTTTTTTAAAAGTCCCAAATTACTAATATTCTATTATCTTAATTCTAAATTCAGAAAACCGGACTTTCCAGAAAACCGGAAAATAATTGCCGGCCCGAGGGTTTCCGGTATTGGGAGAGTTGACTGTATATTATGGTGGTATTGTTTCATTAATAGGAGCATCAGTTCAGGGAAAGGTGGAACGCCTCAAAAGGAGAAATCCAGTACACCAGGAAAGAACACGAAGCGCAATAGTCGGGTTGATGTACAGCAAGATGACGGCAAGGTTAACAACCATACCAGCTCCAAGGATTCAGGTCCTGAGCCGATTATCTTAGAAGAGAAGGTAAGTAGAAATCTGGTAGGCTAAAGTCCTTGCATTATTAGAAAGTTTGTATGGTCAAGTCCTTCAAATTATTAGAAAGCAAGTTGGGTAAAGTCCTTGAAATTAGTAAAACGCTAGTAGGGCAAAGGACTTTTAATTATTAGGAGTCATTAATTAGGTTGTCTTATTTCGATTCCAGTCCAAAAATGTTATTCGTACTAAACGCCACCAGCACCAATAGGAAACTGGAGTCAACCAGAGTCTGTTACAAAATAAAATCACACAATGGTAGAATATTTAACTACGTGAAATTACTTCAAAATTATAAAATGTCCATTTCAAAGTTTAAATTCAAGAAAGTTTTGAAAATTCTACAAGAATGTTGGAATATTTTCCACTCGATTGGCGCCTTATAGTTGGGCAATCATAGTGACAAAAATTGAGACAAACATTTGAATGGTGTAAAATCCAACATGGATCATATAGAATTTTCCAAAATTTTACAAAAAAATTAAAAAAGAGCCATTAAGTCGAAAAATTGAAAATTGAGTTAGAATTTAGGCTATTATTTTGTGCCACAGTTTCTTTTTACTTTCTCCAAAACTCAATTTCCTGATATTTTACTCCTTTTTTATTAAGTCAGTCAAACTTGCCATTCAAAATACACTTCTGCATATGCTCTCTTTCCTTCTGTTTTTCCAGTCAGTACCAAATTCTCCTAACCATCTTTCCGTAGATTGCTTAGATTTAAGGTGATGTAAAGGATGCAAGGTTTGCTCAGGGTGCTCGAGCACCCCCTTTCGGAGGCAGAACAAAATAATAAAATTAGGGTACAGTTTATTTAGGCCGTGTCAGTGGCAAAATAGGTTTTTTTTGCTTGTCCAACAGGTTCGAGCAATCCCCCCCCCCTCGCCCCCGCCAATTCCTGGATACGCCTCTTCCCCTGCTACTGCCATTATATTTAGTTTTGCTACAATGTGTATTATATTATACTGACTATATTTCTGTTTATATGTCCATGTTTTGTATTATTATTCCTTTTAAATTTTACTAATGTTTTTCAATTTTTTTCAATAACAAATTTCAGTGTAATGTGAATTTTATTTACATATATGCTAATTCATCATCTTTTTGCATGTCTATTTATTCATAATGCTTAATTTTTTTGCATGTGGCTTTTATCTTATTTTTCTTAACCCTTTGCATTTCACCTTTTGGATTAATTTACTTGTATAATAATATTAATTTATTTACAAATTTATGTCACATTTGGAAGAGTATAATTCATTTTTATTGAGTTACTATATGAAAACAAATATAGTAGTATTTTTGTAATTTAAAGGTAAATAACTTGAATAAATGTAATAAAAGCAAAAACTATAAAGAAACCATATGTAAGGTAACTAATATGAAAACAGATACTTTAAAAAACATTATTTAAAACTTTTTCATGAGTTATTTTTTAAGTTATCATTGTTTTGCTGTTTAAGTAAAAATTTACAAGCAAATTAAAGGAATTCAGGTAATTATAAAATAACATAAACATTGAACTAGAAGTTTTTGGAAAAAAAGAAGCTGGTTTTATTTCTATTGAGCATTTAATTGGTTTTAACTTAACATCCGCATTCAAATTTTAACTACTTTAATCCATTTTAACAGATTTAAACGAAATTTATTGAATAGCTAAAAATTTTGAAACATATTATACTAAATAAATTTTCAGCTCACATTTCTAATTTGATTAGTAGCCTGTTATTATTCAATAAATTGCTGGTAGAATAGATTGCTAATATGGTCATGTGACTACTGTAAATGTATGGTCATGTGACTATGATCAGGGTATGATCATGTAACTTCTATCAAGATATTATCATGTGACTATTGTCATTGTGTGGTCATGTGACTACTATCATTGTATGGTAATGTGACTATGATCATGATATGGTCATGTGACTACTATCATGGTGTGGTCATGTGACTACTATCATGGAATGGTCATGTGATTACAATCATGGTATAGTCATATGACTACAATCATGGTATAGTCATGTGACTGCTATCTAGTGGTCTATAGTAGATTGTTGTGTAGTACGTTGGTGGCAGTTTGAAACAGTTTGAAACAGCTGAACGTATTAATTGCGTTTCATTTTTAGCTCCAAACAAGAAGACCTCGACGAAAAGAAAAGGCCCAACCCAGATCCATGAGGCCAAAGACAATGCATGGTAAGAACACGGTGGTTAATATAGAATTGGCCATCCCTAAAGTGAAAAAAGAAATAATCGTAGCCAAAGTAATAAATATACAATAAATAGACATATCAAAAAATACATGCCCTATTAAAAAGAAAGGTACCTGTGAGGTAGTTAACACTAATGTTTAATATATTGAGCTGTCTATAAGATATTTACCTTAGGGCAATTGTCACCTAAAAAAGGGTGTAACTGTAGAAAATTGTACACAATTTTAATTTCAATAACATTTATTTGAAAATCACTATCAGAAATACCCATAAGGTAGTATATATATTAAACAATGTAAATTATTTTAGGAATCAAGGTTATAAATAAGAAACTTGTCTCATGACAACCCATAAAATGAAGAAAATAGTGAGATTTCACAAGTTTATGAAATACAATAATGAAAACGGATACGTCACACTTCCATTTTTGAAACTTTCTAAATGTGTTAAAAAATATATCAAATTATCTGAATTGTTGATGATTGTCCCAAAATACTGACCAACTGTGACAGATATTCAAGGTTTTTAATTTAAATGTTACAAGAATTTATGATGTATCCATTTTCGTTTTCGTATTTTGTGAAGTTGCGAAAGCTCGCTATTAAAAGATTAACCAAACATTAAAACATTACATGCTGTATCAATACCTAAAGATTATGGCATAATCTAAGTACCATTGTGTCAAAGAGACCAAATTAAATATTAAGGTATACAAACATATATCTTAAAAAAACTTATTTTATTTACGAAATAAATTGCTATATTATAGGTTTTAAGAGTTTAAAGATGGGTGAACATATTTTTTATAAATTTGTTTAAATAGAACAATTATAATTTAAACATACCTAATATGGTCATTCTATGTATTATATATGTTTTCATTCTGTTTATTATTATTCACAATCAATGTCGTTTATGCTTAACCCGATTATTATTTATATGATTTGCAATTCTGTTCATTTTAAAAGCCAGTCATTGTCCTCTAACGAGCTGATCACATCAATTGTGATTCATACTTCATCAGATTGTTAAAAATGTTATCTGAATCTGAGGATAATACAAGAACCTGCATGATGCACAAGTACTAACAATTATTGTAGTGGTTTAAAATCACTTTTAATTTATAATCAATGAATCTATGTACAGTTTAAACAAATATGTAGCCCTTTATTGTAATGGTTTAAAACCCCTTTTAATTCAACCACTTGCTAAGACATATATTTTTAATCAAGGTAATGTAATTGTTATTATAAGTTTTAAAACCCTCTTCTAATTCAGCCAGTTGCTAAGCTTTTGCTTATTTTTATTCAAGGTAATCTATGTGGTCTATAAAAAAAATTTAAACAGTTAAAATAATGGTCTAAAAACCCCTTCTAATTCAAACAATTGCTAATAAGATATTGCATAATTCTAATCAATGTATGTGATGCTTAAACGTAATATTTAAACAATTATTGTAATGGTTTAAAACTTCTTCTAATTTAATTCAACCAATTGCTATGATATTTTTTTTTTTTTATCAAGATAATCTATCATTTTTATATATTTTAATCATTATAAATGGAACACAGAAGTCTTCATAGTGTAATCTATGTAAAGTTTGAACAAAATAGTTAACCTGTTCTGAAACCACTTGCATTTAAACCAGTTGCTAAGATATTGCTTACAGTATTTTTAATTAAGATTATCTATTTGAAGTTAAAAAAAAACATGAGACATGGTTAAAAACCCCTATTAATTCAAACATGTACTAAGATAATGCATATTTTTAATCTAACAATTTTTAACCTGTTATTGTAATGGTCTAAAAATCTCTTCTATTTCAAGTAATTACTAAGATATTGCAGAGTTTTAATCAATGTATGTGATGTTTAAATGCAATAATTAAACAATTATTGTAATGGTTTAAAAACCCCTTCTAATTCAATCAATTGCTTTGATATTCCATATTTTTAATCAAGATAATCTATATAAAGTTTGAACGAAATATTTGACCTGTTATATATTAATGTTCTAAAACTCCTTTCTAATTCAACCAGTTGCTAAGATATTGCTTACAATTGACCTTCTCATTTACAAACTTTTCATTTACAAACCTTGTATTTTACAAACACTATTCAGCCAATATGCCATTTAAATAGTGAAAAATTATATTATCTTGTAATTAATCGATAACATTTTTTTGTTTTTGCATTTTCCTTCATCTAGTTCATTAAAATAGAACATTACCACTACCAAGATAACAAAATAAACACAAGTGTTTTGCAAGCCTTATTTTAACATTGTTTTGGAGCCTTTTCTCTAAATATTCTAATATACAAACACCTTAAACACCAAGGGGTGTGCAAATGAGAAGGCCAACTGTATTTTTAATCAGGATTATCTATGTGAAGTTTAAACAAAATATGGGTAAAAACCCCTCTTAATTCATTACTAAGATAATGCATATTTTTAATCAAGGTAATAAATGTAAAATTGAAACAATATTTAAACCAGTTGGTGTAAAGGTTTTAAGACCACTTTCAATTAAAGTGATTCAGTAGGATATTGCATTGCATTTTTAATCAAGGTAATTTAGGTGTAATTTAAATGAAATGTTTAAACAATTATTGTAATGGTGTAAAAACCCCTTTTAATTCAAACAATTTGCTACAATATTGCTTAAAATTAATACAACAATTGCTAAGATACTAGATATGTTTAATCAAGGCAATTTATGTAAGGTTTGAAGTAAATAAGAAATTATAATACATAATCCAAGCAATGGGAGACATGTCATCATGACATTATTCAATATTTCAACATAAATTATATCATCATATTGAATCCTGTGATGATGGTGTGTATCTCATTTCTTGTAGTATGTATTATATTTTCTTGAAGTTAATAAGTGGACCTTTTGGATTTTTAATAAATTATTTAACCAATTATTTGGAGAATTATATCAATTAATAAAAAAAAACTTCAAGTTTAAACAGAAAATTTAATTTCTTCCAAATAATACAGATGTCAATAAAAATATAATGATAAACGATATGATTTCATCATGAGGAATTATGGTAATGTTTATTTTTGGAGATTCCTCAATGCTAAGGCTAAATCTTATGAGTAACTCCTATGTGAGAAATTAAATGAAATATTAAATAAATATAAAGTCAACATTGTTTCTTTTCAATAAAACATAACAAGACAAGCTTGTACAACATATTACAATGTTTAATATTCACTAATAATAAAATATTTATATTTTGCCAAATCCAGTGCAGTGTGCCCTAAGAATTTGCTATACATATATTTAAACTATACACATGGAGGATACCCCTTTTAGGAAAGTTGATATTAGGGTCCTTTACATAATAAAAGTAAACATAATGCATTATAAAACATTAAAATACAAGCCTATACTGCAAAATATAAAATAATAATACAGTACAATGTTCTTATTTTATAGATTAATATATTTTACAGTATCTCAAACACAAAAGCAAATTGTTTACCCTATATGTCATTTTTATTTTGATTTTTTAATTGTTTATCTACAGTAATGAATCAAATGAATGAAAAGCCCCCAATGTTACCTCCTAAACAAGCCTATGCAGATTACACCAACCTACCTGATAATGGAATGGTCCCACAGAAAGATCCCGGTCTCACTCCAGTCATAAGAGACAAAGACAAGGTAGGATGAGTCTATTATTAGTGAGAGGAGTTTTTTTTTATATGATTTCTTAGCCTCCCCAAGAACGACACTCTAATAAGTGTATTGCTTTTACCCATATTTGATACAGCTTATGCTCCTGTCGCTGCTGCTTTTGTTAATTTTTAAAGTTTGTTACCACGATAATTAAATACTATTATTTGTTGGTCATCATTATTAATAAATCAATTTTATCATTAATTTATAATTATGGTTCATTTTTTTAGCCACCCCCACCACTGCCAGTTAAAGCAGCATATTCCCCACCAGTACACAGGAGAGATCCAAAGAGTTGACACGAAGCTAATAGCAACGATCTCGCCACCGAAAACACAAGCCAGAACAAGTAATCTATTGTCATTTTTGTTTGTAAATAATAGGTTGGATTTTATTCATTTTTTAATATTCTCAATACCACTAGGGGTTAATAAAATAGTACAAATTATTGTGATGATAGTTTATCGGATAATTTGAAATTCCTGCGGAAACACGACAAGATACACACACAAGTTAAGATTGCAACAATAAAGTTGGTGTGCTACGATCAGTTGATATTTGATTCTATGGTTATCACGAGGTGTGGATCTAGGATTGTGACTTACGGACTTGGGAAGGCTGGGGACCATATTGATTAACCAGGTGGTATTTACAATATTCCTATAGTTATGACCAGCACTATTTAGCTACCCAATGGCAAAAAACAAAACTTATGTCTACCATGTTAAATTACTAGGGTGATCTACCTAGCACCACAGAGAACTACCTAGTAAGGTAGTATATAATTACTCTATCTGTTGATGTTATTAATGCCTTAAGGTTTCTTCTAAACAATGGCTGTATTTTCCAATGTATACTTGTAGAGCATTGCTGATCATATCCTTAGTAGTATTCCTTGATATGGTAGTTTTTATAGAGTTAACCCTGTTATCTACCTTGTCACTACCATTATCTACCATGTTAACAGAGTTATTTTTTCAAAGGGTACAAACAGGCTACTAGCTAGCTAACTAGCTCCAGGGCAAGTACAGATTCAGATCAGTGGCGGAATCCATAATATTAAATCATATTGATTTGTACTATTTTATTCCCACATTTATCAGTGTTTATGTAACTAAGCCTGTAATGTTGATTTGTAAATTTACAAATAAAAACGAACAATTTTTAATTAAACCACCATATTTTTTACTTTTTAAATAAATATTTTCCCACCAATAAAAATCACAAAATAACTTTAGTTTGAAAATTTAGTACTTATTTTGACATATCTGCATTGGCTTGTTTATATAATGCAATTTGTTGTAATATAGTAATTAACATTCAGTATTAAGGGGGCAGAAGGTTTGATATCTTCTTTGAGGTTGTTAATATATAAATATATATAATGTATTGTACAAAATATGTGATATTTGATATGAAAATAATGATACAATTTTGCTATGAAGTTTTGAGATAAATTTTTAAGATAATGTAAGTTGTTTTTCTACTAATATTTGTTTGTGGCAGTTGAATGTTTTATAAGCAAGGATTGTAAAGTTTGTGTGAACCTTGTTGAGTCCTTATTTTATTAGCTTAGATAATTAAACCAGAATTATTTTTTGAAGATTTTATAAATCGGCTGAATTGGTAACAGCTATGCAAATTTTGAAGTGAATTATTTCAAAATGTTGATGCCCTTAAGTCATTCATTGCAAATTAAAACAGAAGATGAATTCTGAAAAATCTTTCCTAAATATAGTCAAACTTGCTTAAAGGCTACTTCTAAAATTACTTCTAAAATTTTATTCTATCAAAAAATGTATTAAAATTTATAAATATAATACTGATTCGCCATATTTATATCATTTTATTACTCCAAAACCTTTAACAATGCAAAATAAGAATATAATTTGATTTTTTTGGGTTGATCCTAAAAATGAAGCAAATGGATCTATATTTCCTTTGCTTCTTTGAACTAAATCTAGGAACGGCAAGCAAGCAATATATGTGGCAGAGCCAAGCCAAATGAGACAAAAGTCGCAAATGCTAGTTTTCCAAAGTAGGTCGAAATTTAAAAATGGTCATTTTTTTCAAATTTTATTTTATTTAAAAAATGTACAGTTCGTACATTCAACTTTCATACTATCTTAACAATTATCAAAAATATGATCAAAAATTGTTTTAAAAATGCAATTTAAAATGACCTTGCTTAGTCAATGTATATAGATAAACAATTTTAAAATGCAGATTTCTCAAAACTTACATTTTGAATGTCTGAACTTCAATAACTTCCCAAGGAAACATGGTAAACTGATTTTTTTTGCATGTTAAAGATAATAATATGTATTTTTATAATCTATAAAAAAAACTAAATTTTCAATTTTCCGACTAATTTCTCATTTGGCTTGGCTCTGCCACATATGCATGCCGTTTGCAAAAACAGCACCTAAAATGGAGAGAATATCCTGGGTGACATCTGCGCTGGTATGATCACAGAAAATGATCAACGAAATCATCTGGCCTAGCCTTAGAGAGTTCGGTAACTTTTACCTTTATTTCTACTTAAGAGTAAATACTCAAACAGTATACAGTATAGTTACTAGACATGTTTCTTATTTTAGAAAATAATAAACAGGTGAATTTCCAAAGAAATACTTTTTTTGGGAAAAATTTTGAAGGATTTCCCCTTTAGGTCAAATCTAAGGAGGCACTGAAACACATAAAAAACTTTGACTTAGAGATATTTATTCAACGAAAAAATAAATTTACTTAAAAATTATTTGACTTTAGGCAAGTTTGACTGTATATAAATGTACCCAGATTGAAGTAACATACAAGTTTTAAATTACAAATATTTACTCTGAAATTGAAAGCAAAAATGTTAAGAGGTTTGTGTTTATAAAATTCAGATGAACTAATTTCATTTGTAATTTATTTATATGTTGATATTGGAAAATGTATAATGAAAATGATAGATAATTCAATTTTTGTTTGGATTTTTCTTTTCATTTAGAGATTGGAAATAAAACTAACTTACATCTTCTAATGTTGTTATTAAATGAGATAATAATCTTAACACTGCAAACTTATCTACAAGTTCTAATGTTTTAAGCAAAATCATCATTAAAAGTGAGGTATTTACTTTTATGGTATTATTTGAATCTGCACACCAAAAGTTAGTTAATTTTCTAGCAGTTAATGTTTATTGAGAATGGTTGCAACATTTAAGTTTATTATTATGTTATTAACATATTTTATCTTGTTGTTATGCCAAATTAGGCATGTTTACTAAATTCTAACTAAAAACAGAATTTTAAACAATCATCATGCTATTTCTAAATATGTTAATGTACCTTTTTTTTCATTTTTCTATTTACAAAGGTTTTTAAATTATAAACACCCTCAATTATTTAAATAATAAATCATGGAAATTAACATAAATTTGCATATGTACTTGCCTATATTTTTATCCTACAGTGATTTCTGAAAAGAACTTGTATAGATAGATATGCTCTAACTAGGTTTTAGTTAATAATTAAAAATAACCAGATCTGCAAGATATTTTCTTAAAATGTTAAAGCCAAGTGCAATATAATTATTACAAATACTAGAGAGGATGAGGTTATTAGTAGGAATAATTAAACTAATAAAGCTAACATTTTTAATTAATTTATTTGTGTGGTGATAATTAATAATAATTTAGGGAACACTATTGTTTCTTGTTTCTTTGTCCATTTTTTTAAATTTCTGTCCAAATAATTTGAAATTTGTGATTGTCATACATATGCCATCATAGTTATATTTTGAATTCTGTGACAGTTTTAAATATTAGTGTTGTAATGTATTTTTTATTATTTTTTGTTAATTAACTAAGTCTGATAATACATTTTGTATGTATATATGCGTGGTTATGTATAAAAGGTAGAGAAAAGTTGCTTGGTAATCAAATGATATATGTTAAGCCCCATTCACACAAAAGTGTAAAATGGCAATATTTTGGTAATTCGCGAATGTCGGTTTTAGATTTAATAAGGGGATTTTACCTCAAATGCTGGCATTCAATAAGCCATTTTCGACTGTAGACATACCATCACATGTTTAGGACAGACCTGTGTGAAAGGGTTTAAACCGGCAACATTGCCAGGATAGTTATGGTAGCATTGCAGTATTTTCTGTGTGTTTTCTGTGCCTCAATCTTGCAAGTTGTAAATTTTGTTAACAATATTAACATTGTTTTTGTTTGGCTGAATGCGATGGTCATTACTGTATGTTTCGATACTGTTAATGTTCCTTTGTAATTTAGATAAGTGTGGTAGTAATAATCATGATTTATGGACCAATCATTACCTTATACAAACATGCATTCCAGATTGGTTTTATAGGAATTTAACGTCCTCCTGTTTCGATATGTAGCTGGTGATTAGTGACATATTTAGCTATTACATTTGTAAAATCCAGAGGAGTGCTGATTGCTGTTGCTGTTCTCGGAACAGAGCTAATTATAATCTTCAGGAATGACTTGCCTTACTAATGAAGGAGAGATATTAAATCTTTGCAAAAAAATACATCTTCCTTTAACTCCTATTACTTTCTATGTGTATTTAAATTTTTTCCTTAGATATTTGATTTGTTTTGCAAAACTCTGATGTTTAAATGTACCAAATACTCGGTACACTTGAGAATACTTGCGAACAAATTTGGGGGCTCGAACCCTCAGTGGTCTAGTGGTACAGATGCCAGGCTAGTTACCTGGAGATGTGGGTTCGAGTCCCACCAGAGAACAACTTGCAAATTTATTCACAAGTATTCTCAAATCTACTGCATTTACTAAAGTAATCCAGTGCCAGTTTGTTTTCAATGGTGATTGTATTGGCACAAGGTCTCAATCTCGATGTTGGTTGTTAGTAGCGAGGTTTCGCAAACTTACGAAATACGAAAACGGATACGTCACACTCAAATTTTTTGAAGTTCCTAAATGTGTTCAAAAATATATCAAATTTTCTACCTATGAATTGTTGATGATCGTCGTAAAATACTGACCAATTGTGACAAATATTTAAGGTGTTCTATTCAAACGTTGCAAGAATTTATTCCGTTTTCGTTTTCGTATTTCGTAAGTTTGCGAAACCTCGCTAGTAATTATATTTGAGCTACTGAACTAATACTCTTATAACTGAATTACTGCAGTAACTGCAGCAGGATAATTTTGACATGGTCCCTAATACTGTTGTCAATGTATTACTGCAGTAACTGCAGCAGGATAATCTTGACATGGTCCATAATACTGTTGTAACTGAATTGCTGCAGTAACAGCAGAAGGATAATTTTGACATGGTCGTTAATACTGTTGTAACTATAAATTACTGCAGTAACTGCAGCACGATAAGTTTGACACTGTTGTAACTATAAATTACTGCAGTAACTGAACAGGATAACTTTGACATGGTCCTAATACTGTTGTAACTATTAACTGCAGAAGGATAATTTTGACATGGTCCCTTATACTGTTGTCACTGAATTACTGCAGTAACTACCGCAGGACAATTTTGACATGGTTCCTAATACTGTTGTAACTGAATTAATGCAGTAACTGCAGCAAGATAATTTTGACATGGTCCCTAACATGGCTCAAATTTAACAAACGCCGTCAAGACCAGTTTCTCCAGTGCCCTTTCAATTCACCAAGTGCCTTGAAAAAATGACCATTAAAGGCTACTTTGTCCTTCATGTCAATTATTCTAAGTAATACATGATGGTACAATTTAAACAAAATTGCATTGTTGCTTTTTTAATGTCAGTGGTGCCCTTTGAAGGTTAAAAGTGGCCGTTCCTCATGCAAAGCCTATATTCGAGGCTTGTAAAACATTTTTTATTTTAATATTGGGATTTTGAGGTGTCATGGTGAAGTGGCGTCTTTCCTAAGAACACAAACTGACCAGAGTGACCCTCGAACCCCGACCTCATGACTGGAAGTCCGAAACGAAAACAAAATGATTAATTGCTGCACTCGGGTCTTCAGATTAGTGATAGCTGATGTCTCAGTTTGAATTAACATGACTCAAAGGTCAGGATAGAGTTACACTCTGGTCCCTCGTGTATGAACATGACTCAAAAGTCAAGAGTAAACTTATACTCAAGTGCCTCTGTGTGAACGTGACTAAAAAATCAGGTGGGCTTATATGCGAGTACTCCGTTTGCATGAACATGACTCAGAATTTGGGGTGAGCTTATACTCGTATCTCATTAGTATGAACATGGTTAAAAGTCAGGATGGGCTTACAATCGAGTGCCTCGTTTGCATAAACATGGCTTAAAATTGGGTGTGAGCTTATACTAGAGATCCCAGTTTGTATGAACATGCTCAAAAGTCAGGATGGGCTTGAATTCAAGTACTTTGTTCACGTAGACTTATATTCTAGTTCCTCAGTTTGTATGACCATGATTCAAAATTTGGGTCGGGCTTATACTCGAGTACCTCACTCAGAACTGGGTGTGGGCTTATGTTGTCAGTGCAGTATATTTGCCAGAATACTAGTTTTTAAACACATTGTGACCAAATTACTTTTTCTGTACCTGAACATTTTGTAGTTAATATCATGTCTAATTTTAGAGCACTATGAGGAGTTCAGTACATTAGTAACTGCAACCGCCAAATATTTTCAAGTTGTATCTTACGTTAAAGCTATGGCATGTTAAATAAATCACTTTTAGGCCTCCATTGCTGTAACATAAGACCGTTTTACAATCCAGTGTGATCATATTGTTGAAACATTGAAAACTAAATTTCTGTTAGCTTATATGTAGTTTGATATGAATGTTGATCGTTCAGTTAAAACAAGTTTATATTATTGTTTGACGTCTGTTTCAAAGCCAATTATAGGTAATAAGTTTTTTTTTCTCGTAAAATACAGGCAATTGTACATGGAATATATTAATATGTAATTGATTTCATTATTTTGGTATTAATCTGTCTTTGTTGACTCTGGTTGTTGAGTTGGTGAATGGTTGACGAAAACAAATATCAAGAATATTTTTTTGGTGGAGGTGGTGATAACGATGACAAATGCTGGTTATGTTTGCGATGGTTACCGACAGTGTTTGTGAAATAGTGGCAGAGATGACGATTGTTGATCGTCGTGTTGGTGATGGTAGCGACGTTGACAGCTATTGACGTGACGTTGACAGCTATTGACGTGTTGGTGATGGTAGCAACAGTGAGAGCTATGACTTGCTGGTGATGGTAGCGACAGTGACAACTATGACGTGTTGGTGATGGTAGCGACAGTGTCAGCTATGGCGCACTGGTGATGGTAGCAACAGTGAGAGCTATGACTTGTTGGTGATGGTAGCGACAGTGTCAGCTATGGCGCGCTGGTGATGGTAGCGACAGCTATGACATGTTGGCGATAGTAGCGACAGTGACCGCTATGACATGTTGGTGATAGTAGCGGCAATGACATCTATGACATGTTGGCGATAGTAGCGACAGTGACAGCTATGACGTGTTGGTGATAGTAGCGACAGTGACAGCTATGACGTGTTGGTGATGGTAGCGACAGTGACAGCTATGACGTGTTGGTGATGGTAGCGACAGTGACAGCTATGACGTGTTGATCATGGTAGCGACAGTGACAGCTATGACGTGTTGGTGATGGTAGCGACAGTGACAGCTATGACATGTTGGTGATAGTAGCGACAGTGACAGCTATGACGTGTTGGTGATGGTAGCGACAGTGACAGCTATGACGTGTTGGTGATGGTAGCGA
>JAOTQE010068315.1:0-17358 GCA_025631205.1 Nesometra sesokonis
CACACAGCAAGACCGTGCGGATATGGCTACGCTAGTCGAATCGTACACGATACTCGATTGTTTTTACAATGAAATATATTTACTATTTACTATTTACTATTTACTATTTACTATTTATTATTTATTATTTATTATTTATTATAATGCCAAAGAGATGCCAAGGATTCTAAACCATTAATCCATATTCATCACTTTACCAAACAAGAAAGGAGCAATTGAATGTAACCTACACGAACGACATGCATAATGAGCTAAATTACTAAAGAACTTTTGCGAATTATTATGAATAGAAATAGAAATTGTGAGAGGAGAGATTGGCATAGAACCATGAGGGTTTGAATGTCATCCTCATGTTAAGAAGTCTGTCGGAAAGAACAATCCAGGTGCAGAAGATGTATTTATCTGCTTTATTGATTACTCAGAGACTTTTGATAAGGTACAACACACCGACATGTTTGAGATGCTTCAACAATTTAAAATAGATGGGACAGATCTAAGAATATTAATAAATCTATATTGGAAACAATCATCAGCAAAACGAGTGGGTGATGAAATAGCTGAATATTTCACAATCAATTTCTATAGCGAAATCATCATTTGAGAGATTGAAGATCTCCCTGGGTTTGTTGTAGGTGGCCATAACATCAATAATCTTCGATATGCTGATCACACAGTACTCATTGCTAGCTCAGAAGAAGATTAAAAGAGATTACTGGATTCAATAATAGAAGTGAGTAAACACAACGGTCTGAAGATTAACATCAAGACGACATAATGTATGTCAATCTCTATTTATTATATTCGGATAAGAGATGACGTAATAAATCAAAGCAACAAATTAAATTACTTTGGGTGTTGGATAACCTCAGATGGGCGAGGTGAAGAAGACATCAAATGCAAAATTATGTATGCATTCACAAAAATGAACATGTTCTTATAAAATCCGAGTATAGCAATTGGTACAAGGATACTGGTTCTGAAATGTTACATCTGTCCAAATATGTCGTATTCTTCTGAATTCTGGACAATTTTCAAGGAATGAAGACAAGATTGGAAGCAACAGAAATGTGGTTGCTAAGAAAATTTCTTATGATTTCATGGTCCGCCCACACACGAAATGGAGAAGTACTGCTAAGAGCCAGGATTGGAAGATTTTTTATGAAATATTTAAGTGCCAGAAGACATTGTTTCATTGGTCATATTATTAGAAAAAGAAGTATGGAGCACTTACTCCTAACCAGAAAAATTTACAAAAAAGACAAGTATAGGAAGACAAAGAGTCCAATTTCAACAAATGATAGCCGAAGACCAGGGACTATCTAATATCGAGGTTTTCAGGGCTGTAGCTGGCCGCCAGCTGACCGCCAGACCTGGAGCTGATCACAATTACGTCAACATCCACAAACGACATGACACAAGAATATTATTATCATTATCATCATATGCATTATCATTACCATTATCATTGACATTATCATTATCTATCATCATTATTTTTATTTATATTCTTATTAGTAGTACTATTATTATTACTATTACTATTAATCTTAATAATACTATTACTATTTTTGTTATTATTATTTTTATTATTGTTATTAATTATTATTGTTATTAATTATTATTGTTATTGTTATTGTTAAAGTCTTGTGATACATGGCTCTAGCCTTTCACAGCATTGTCGCCGAATTCGTCAAGTTTACCTGTCAAATACCAAGTTTTGATAGACTGGAGTTTACCCAGAGAATGAGTACTCTATTGATTTTATTTGGAAAACATACAGAACATCAGAAATACAAAATAAACATGAGTAAGCAATGTGAAAAGGCCTATTACAAAAATATAATATTGCAAAAAAAATCGTAAGTTGGTGACTATCTATTATTTTTATAAATTTAAGGCTAATGAAAAGGATAGGATAAAACGAATAATTAAAAAATTGAACGAATAATTAAAACATGTAAAGAATAATTAAACCGGTTAAAAAGATATCTGAAAAAGAATGATTAAAAGCTTAATTTCACCGTTCCCTGTTTTACCTGTATTTGTACTGAATGTAACACGTGATGGGACGCTCCAGTTTCCAATACCGGCTCCGTTCACTACTCTAGCCTGAATAATTAGGAAATCAGTGTTCTAATAATATTGATTATTTGAAAGTTGGAATTAAAAGCTTCTTATCTACGTAACTATTGTTCATACTGTTTTAAATTGATGCCAAAATTTCCAGAATATGTATGTTTCTGTTTGGAATAATAGAATAATTTGGAAAAATTGATTGGAGAATGCATAATGTTGAATTTGACTTGTTATAATATATCATCATAATTTATTTTAATAACGACTCATCGCAAAGTCCGTGATTTAGTACAAACTATTCAACATTATCTTTGGGACTTATGCCTCCTTTGTCTTAGCTCTGCCACATATCCCTGCTGTAAATATTATAATTGTATATTTTGAAGAAGTATACCTCGAGTATTGAAGGCAATTATTACAACAATTATTCTGTAAATAATATAAAGCCAAATATATATTTTTTAAATTTTATTGCACAACACCTGATCAATCTGAACACATTATTTAAAAAGAAATAAGTTCACCAAGTTTTGTTTTGGTGTAGTGGCAATTTGATCACCAGTAGTCAATACACCGAATTAGCGACCTTGTTAACATCTGCTTTCGTGTGTATGTTATAAATAGAGGGCGTTTTTTTTCTTATCGTTGATTGTGTTAAAGGCGCTTCAAAAGGACAATTTTAAAGTTTATTTATTTGTACCTCTTCGTTGGTAACTCATTCCTAACCATTGAGATGTATGTATATATACATACATCGTTTACTCACTAGGTACGCTTAGTTTTATTAAAATTGGACTGGATTAAACCTGTCAAATTTGCTTTGAACTATGAACGCAGACAGTTCTGATGTGGTAGATAGTGCGCATATCGGCTTAGCTCTACTGAGTGGATCAACAGAATTCCAACTTTTGGCCTAGGTTAAAATATATTTATTTCAATGTAAATGTAAACTACAACCAAATAAACTGTGGTCTACTAAATCTTAGATTAAGGCAGAGATTTACTAATGCTTTAAAAATGATCATACTTTCTAAATTCAGTAAGTATTTAAACCGATTTTTGTGGATAATATTCGCACTCGCCCTGTGTTAAAGGGATAGGACTTCACATTTTTTTTTGGTTTCGTACCCACGACGGCAAGTTTTTGTGACGTCACAGGCTATTCCGTCTATTCCTTTGGTCTTTGTATCATTATATAGTTTATATTCATAACAAACGAGCCATTAATTACGTCATAAATGGTCAAAGCTTACATATTGTCAAAAAATATAAAAATCTTTAGTTTGATGGTAGATTTAATTATTATTGGCCATATTCAGGCTTATATGATTAATCCATTTGATACTTGTTTTATTCTAAAGGTTATTTCATTTGCTATGATTCACCATAAGATTAATAGCAATCAGGTCATTAAATACGTCTTTAATTATCAAATAGTACGTGTTGTCACAAAATAAGAACATCTTTAGTTGTGTAAGAGGTAACATAATTAACCATAATTTTTATTTTATGTAATTTCTTTGATCTTGGGATTATTAGAAAGATTATGTAATTTGTTACGTACCTGTATAAAGTTTATAACAATCGAGCTATTAATTACATTATAAATTGATCACATATTGTAAAAAATGAACATAATATGTTCATAAAATTATTTAGTTATTTTTTTGGGTAGGTGTAATATAATTAGCAATGAGTTCATCTTCGTGTTATAAATTCTTAACTTGCATCATCAAGTATTGTTTAATTTCACTTGTCCATACTAAAAGTGTAACAATCCGCCCATTAGATACGTCATAAACGATGAAAGTTCACGTATTGTTGAAAATCATGAAATATTTAGTCTTTTTAGCATGGTTTAAAATAATAAGCCATAAGTTTAGTTTCTTGTGATAAATTCCTTTGGCCTTGGTATTGTTCTAAAGTGGCAATTGTCGACCAGAGACCAAAGACTCCTTAAAACACCAAATGTCATATGTTCTCAAAAAGGTAAACATTTAGATATATTTTGAATCTTTATGATAGCATAGAAGTATTTTAATACCTCCATAATGATAGTTAATAATACATTAGGTGATAATAAAATGAATTATTTCATTTTAAAATGATTAGTTGAATTCTTGCTGCATTAAAACCGAAGATATCTTAATTCCGTAGTTTTACTTTGCATATTATTATATGTTGTTAAATACGAGCATTTATTGAATATTTTATATTTAAAATGTTGGTGGCCATTTAGGATTTCAAAATGGCTGACTTTAGTTAAATCCTGGATTAAATGGAAGCATATCATTTGCTCTCCAAGGTCGCTATAACCATTGAAAAAAAACTCAAATTTTTGGGGAAAATTACGTTTTAAGTATCATATTTATGATTTTAATTAGATTTTTGACTGTTTTCAAGTTCCGTTATTACTCTCTGACTTGTATACTCTTTCTTTGTTTGTACGGAGTCCTAAAGGGAATTTAATGAGCTTGAATCTGAGAAGCCTATGCATTAAGTATATTTTAAATTATATTCGTTAATATTTACAATAATGACATTTGCAGTAGGAAAGCCATAGGTATACGGGAGAAAATTCTACTTACACTAACTTCATAGACTGTTTTTACTACATTCGTTATTTTATGTCCTTCACTTCCCTGAGCTTTTGTTATCGTTTCATTCATCCATTCACCATCAGATTTATATCTCACATCATAATTAGTTATATTGCCGTATAGATTTAGGCCATATGAGTTCGATGGTCTTACAAATACATTGAGATATGAGCCTTCATGAGTCGCATCTACCGAAGGAGCTGGAGGTTCTGGAATATAAAGGAGAGTGGCCATTTATATTTGGACCTGGGACTTTTCAATACTTTTTATCTTTATCGTGCCTTCTCTGTTTGCATTGTTTATTATTTATTATATACTGGATTGATTTATCCTTGTTCACCGATTGGTTAAAAGCCCCTCACATGATCCAACATAATCCAACCACCAAAGTACTTGTACGGATTCGTAAATAGTAAAGGATTGTTTACGGATTCTGTCCAAATTTTAACACCAGATGACACTATCTCATTTGACCCTGGCACTGGTACCGTTTGCGACCGCAGTGTTCATCGCTGCACAGAACTCAATCAATGAACGAAAATCTGTGAATCGTGTATATAAAAAGTAAATACTGAGGTGAAAGCCTCTGGAAACCTGCGAAAGTACTATTTGCTTCAGGGCTTCGCCCCTCAGCAAATAGTACTTATGCAGTCACTTTGGGACCCATAGTTTTAACCAGAGCTTTTCATTTCAACATATATTTGTATAGTATTTGCTATAGAGGCTAGTAATTGATGTATATACCATTATGACGCATGAAAAGATATGGCTTAACTCATGGCAAGTTGGTGTAACAGTGTGATGGTTTTGGTTTTGTAGTTTTGTTTGATTATTTGCTGCTTTGATTACAAAATGCAATTTCCTGGCTCAAATTTCTTTTTAGCTCATTAAGACAATTAAGTGTATAAATCATATTTTAAAATATGTTTACATTACATACATAAACACATGCATATTATATATTACAGCATCTATACACTAAAAAACATTTAAAAAAGTACCTTCTTCTGGGGAGTATTGTTGTATCGTTCTCTTCATTCCAACAAAGTCCTTATTACTGGCTGTTACAATGATATTGTATTGAGTGTATATTTCAAGTTGATCTATTGCATATGAAGTGTCATTAGTTGTATCAGACAAAGAGGCAGATTGGTCACCAACTGGCCAATAGGACACTGTGTATGAGTCAACACCTGCTGAGCACTTAGCCTGATCAATCTTTATAAAATATAAACAGTGAAGAAGCAGACATACAATGCATTACAAGACAAACACAACTATTTCGAACATCGTAGGCAGAGGCCATTTATAGAAGAGCCAAGCCAAATTAGTCATAAGTTGAAAAAAATGAAAATTTTTTTTTTTTTTAATAGATTATAAAACTAAACATTATTATCTTTAACATGCAAAAAATCAGTTTTATGCGATGTTTCCTTGCGAAGTTATGAAGAATCGAAGTTTAAAAAAATTAAAAATGTAAGTTTTGAGAAAACTGTATTTGAAAATTGTTTATACATTGACTAAGCAAGGTCATTTTTAATTGCATATTTTGATCATATATCTGAAAATTGGTAGTATAAAAGTTGAATGGGAACTGTATTTTTTTTAATAAAATTTGAAAAAAATTGACCATTTTTAAATTTCTGCCTATTTTCGAAAACTTATGTCTCATTTGGTTTGGCTCTGCCACATAATATTATATATTTTAATAAAATGACATTTGGACCAATACAAACAGGTCTGGTGGACAACCACAATCATCAGTATAACGATTGCTAGATTTGTAATCTACTTAAATAAGCGAGGGTGAGCATTGCATAAAGTATGCAATCCTCTGTTTCACTTCATTTAAATGGATTACTGATGTAGAAACGGTTAATATACTGATGATGGTGGTTGTCCACCGAAACATGGGGCCAAAGGTCATTTATTCTCTAAATGGATATATGGGCCTTGCCCATGATGAAGTTTAAAACAGGTGTGTTTGTTTTAAAATTTACAAGAAAAACAAATCTAGGAAACAATCTCTCACTGCGCTTAGTAAGTCAGTTTCAATAATTGTTCCTTTAAACAATAACAACAATAACTAGTGGCTATGTTTTATCACACATTAAGGATAGCTATCAGAAACCGGAGGGTCAAAATGAGATATCCAGACATCAACCACATCCCGGCGATTGGTGTCACAACACAATATCAATAATATAAAACCTAGACTTTACTAAATAAGGCATTATGTCTGAAAAACTTGACATTGTCGTCAAGGAAATTTCACAAAAAAATTCAGTTTCATTATATTCAACATATCAGTAAGGAAACAAAATAAAAAACAAATGTTTTGTATTGAATTGGTATTATTTTTTATATGAAATATTCATTTAAATAAGTGCCTCATTTGACTAGCACCCATAAAAAGTGCTAGACATATTCTAAGCATCTGGGTACAATGTTTTCCACTTTTTCTTTTGAAAAACAAATCTAAAATTTACGCAAAAACGGAACTAGTAAATTACAATATATATTAAATTATCCTATAAATATCTCTTGGTATTTTGTAACAGTTTAGGAGAAATAAAAATTACCAAGAGTGGCATTATGTCATGAAATTAGATACAATCAATACTTATAAGGCCAAAAAATGTTCTTTTAACCAAAATGCCCAGAATAATACTATGTTGTTGTGGTTATCTATATGTATTGTACAAGAAAAAATCGACACTGAAACACTACTGCCTTCCAATCTGAAATACGCAAAAAAATGACAGTGTGTATAGGAATTGTAAACGGTTAATCGAATTCGAACCTGGAAATTGTGAACTACAAGCTAAGCATGCTTACTAAAAAGCTACACCACTTAATTCTACTTTCACAACATAAAGAATAACCACAATTATAACTTATATTAACTTCCCTACAAAATCGATGATGTTGGTGGCTTGGCGGAGGTTTGCGCTTCAAGTTTAATTTAAATCTACCCTATAAAAACCTAGGCCTAGGTCTTGTGGTCTACACCATCTTTTAAAATTTCACCAAACGCAATTATTTTTTTCCGACTACTATTTTTAACTGGTAGTATTATTTTATACCTAAAACCCAAAAAACAAACAGAAGTCTTAACACTTTTAAAAACTATATTGAATTTGGTATCAAAATGTCCATCACACAACAAAAAAGTATAGAAATACCCTTTTTGCATACAGCTGATCAAAATATTACTGTAATCGACGGTTTTACCGCAAGCCAGTCAAAAATAGAGGGCACTGATTCAACAACCAGCTTGAGCTCTCTAGTGATTGGCTACTGCATTAAACAGCATGGTTCTAGTCATTAGTAATTATGTACATAGATAAAAATTTATCTCAAGTCTGTGTGTTTTTCTAAGGTCTCAGTTGAGTGTCCAGTATTGTCAGTAATTCTACATTTTTTTTCGAAATAAAATACAGTATTTTAGCTTAACTTCTGGTTGTTTTTTTTTATATAATTCAAACTGTTCAAAACATCCTAATAAGGAAATTACATAGAAACAAATAAAATATTAGTACTATTATTACTATTATTGATTTTTTCTTTGTAGGCCAAAGGCACTAGTACTGAGTCAGACCTAAAAACCCATAAACCATCTTTATCAAGTGCTGCTTTAAACTAAAAGGTTGTTTTTCAGCCAGTTTTTTCTTGTATAAATCGGGTATAATTTTTATGCCATGTTCACATCATGTGTGTTTTGCTTATTTTACTGTTGTAGGCAGGCTTGTATGCCTATCATTAAATGATCTAGCGTCAACTTCAGAATCGTTTTCTATGTCTTACAACATTTTTTATGGTAAGAAAGAAACAAACACTCACAAAGAGTGACATTTCTTTTCTTCTTGGGATGATGAACTGACCTAGGCCAATTTAACCACATAACTCTTGTATATTACCACATAGTAAGAAACTGACACAAACATTTCAATGGTTTGCTATTTCCAGTATATACAGTAATCAAAGATTGATATAGCTTTTCAGTTTAAAAATTATTTGTTAAATACCAAAAAAAGAAAAATCAACATTCATTATTTTTTTTATTTTTAGGATTGATCGTCAAAGGTAATACACTTGATAATTTCAGACTAGCGTAATGACTCTTGATTAAATTAATAACAATTACCGTTAACGATTTCCAAGAGAGTTGAATCTGTTTAGGATTATCTGGACTCATGTTTGTAATTACCTCTGGTGGTGACGGTTCTAAAATTAGAAACAAAATATATGCATAATAGAGTATTTATGGGATACCAAAATATATTGTAAAGTTGCAAAATAATCGTAAATAAAAGTCGAAGATAAGTCCAATATTTGTTGTGTATCCGAAAACAAGCATACAATATTATAATCACCGGTGTTATAATTAATCAATTATACCCAATGTGATACCAACATTATTCTCCTTAAATTAGCAACGATAACTGATATCGGTGGCTAAAAAGTGTATAATTATATAAAAAACGTGTATCTTTTCATTTGCAAATCAATCAGAGGCGGTGGTGGAAGAATTATTTACTGTACTAGCCTTGTTTTTCTCATTTAGAATTTGACAAACACACAAAAGAAATAAACAAATAAGGATTTGTCTGTGTTAAATTTATCCTCTTTTGCGGTTTTCATTGGAACTATAAGAAGGACCCACCCCACATCATTCCAGGTTACATAGAAAATTGTTCACTTTAACCTCATAAGCAGACACCTTCTGGTGAAGGGAAAGTGTCTGCTTGGGAAGGTGTCCACTTATGAGAATTTCGGCCGATAGCAAACAAAACTGTGTAAAATCACGTATGCATGCTCGCCCAACATTTCACAGCCTTCTTAAAGTTTTAGACACCACATTATATATTTTATGAAATATTATTGATCAATTTTTGAAGATCCGTTGGTTCGGTAATATGATTTCAAGCCATAACAGTAAAATGATTGTGTAAAGAAATTTGTAGTTGTTATACAAAATATCACAGGATTTTCCGAGATGTCCGCATATGGGAGGTAAATTAAAATACAAAAAAATCCTAATAAGTCAAAAAGTGTTCACGAGAGTAGCAAATACACAGATTAGATAGAAACCGTGGGCTTTTGAATGAGTGGCCATTATCACAGGAAGGAAGTTTAATGTAATCAGGACGTTTATCGTAATCACATAGATGCATGTTATTTGATGAAACCATTGTAGGTGATTGTTACTAATGATTTTATGGATAAATTAGAATAATTTGAATATATTCACCTCCACAAACTGTTGTTACCAAAATCAATCCATTTCCCCTAGAGCCTTCACCACCGGCACTCTCTCTGACAGCTGCCACTCCAAACCGATATGATTCTTCCCACTCTAAATCAGGCACTGTTGCACTGGCTTGATTGACTTGTAATTTCTTCCATTCTGTTTGTGAAGTCTTTGTGTAATGTACAACGTAGCCAACAATAGGAGGGTCTCCGGAGTCTCCAAAGTCTGTATTCCACTTCCGCCAAGTCAAATCAACTGATGATCCAGTAACAGCATCTTTGACAGGTGTTCCTGTATATGTTGGTAAGCCTACATACAGACATAATTATACAATATTTAGTAGATAAACATACCTACCAATAGTTACAATGACAAAAGCGGTAGAAGACAAATCAAATATCGGGACATACAGTGCAAAATGGGTGAATTATAAGAAGGAATGTATTTTTTTAATGATTGCTGCCATGGCATCTAGATAATCAGCAATTTAACTAGGTTAGGCATAGATTATCTAGATTTTCATTAATATTTTTTAAGTCTAATGGCATGCTAATTGGGTAGGTGGTAGGATAGTTAAAAAAGTTGTGGACTACCACCTAAATGGTAGTGTAGGCAGGTTCATAGAATGTGCAATTGCAGTCAAAATTTCCAACATCTTTTAGTATTTGGTTTTAGGGGTTAAATATTATGTTGTGGTGACCACACACACACAAACATCATTGCCTTGATTAGCAAATAAATTAATAAATTGTTCTTTTTTGTTTTCACTTGTTGAACACCTCCATAATAATATTGTTGATTTCTAGTAAAATAAAACAACTTTGAGGTGTTTTCACAAAATTAGTCTTGTTGTGAATACCTCAAAATCGCCCTTGCGTACAAAATGACTCACAATTAATTAATGGTGTTGTAACAACGTCGGCGGCGACTATAATACTAATATTAATATTTATCTTGGTTTTCTCTGTTATCACAACAGGTTAGTTCAGAGATCTGAGGTACCGTATCTTTGATTACATAATCATTTAGGCCAACAATCACATAACAACATGTATTCACGGGAGATGTTCAGAACAAAAAACGACAATGATACTATAAAGACTTCTGTGTTCCATTTGTATAATGACACAAGTCTGAGATTGATCACGTAAAAGATTTTTGCGTCAGAATGGTTACCGTGAATGGATGTTTGATATGCACCTTAACATTCCCCGACCTGAACCTTCTGTTTCTACACAACGAGAGAGAGTTTCCAAAGTTCCAGTGTGTACACCGTATGTTGGAGGGATATCGAAACGGATCGCAGCGATCCATAAGAAATATGATGTGCCATCATCAGGGTTATCCTTCCTTCCAGCAAAGACCAATCTACTTCCTTCAAAAGATGCGGAGTGGTTTACGAATACAACTGTGGGGACTATTCTGACTCTTATATTGGAGAAACTGGACGTCAGTTAGCCATTCGGGTTAAATACCATCGTAACCCGAAGCTCCGTTCGATGACCTTATCCAGGAACACTCTACGAACACTGGCCATCTTATTTCCGATGAAGGTTTTGAAATCATGAGCATTCATACGGACAAATGCAAAGGTAGGATCAGAGTAGCGATTAAAATTCAACACCTTCCTTCCAATCTGAACAAAGACCCTGGACTAGAACTCCATGCTGTTTATTTCAGCATCATACGCGACCTTCCTCAATAGGGGAGGGGCGCTACAGTTTTTAATCTTACCGCTAGAAGGCACCGTCATCGTCGATGGTGAATCACAGTCTTGAGAGGAGACAGAAACATTGTACAATTTATGCCAGTATAGAGTTTTGTTCCAAAAGGTATCTTTTTCTTGTTATTATCAAAAACTACAATATTGATGACATCATGGCATTTTCATAAAAATGTGTATTGAATGAAATTTTAAAAAATATATCAGTGTTTCTTTCATTAAGATTAGCTTGTTAATTACTGAAAATATGACAAGCATTATTAAAAAGTATTACTACCACAACTTACTAAAGAGACTAACTGTATGAACCATATCTCCATTATAAGTTTCCTTTGTTATATTACATCTGTAGAGAGTTCCTGCACTTGCTGTGGCTGTAAATGAAACGGTTGTAATTCCATTTGATTCTGATCGTTGAATTTCATAAGCAGTATCATTACCAGTACCAACTATCAGCTCGATATTCACACCTGTGGTGTCTCCTTTAATCCGACATTCAAATGTGGACGACTGCCCTGGATTGACTTGTACGTTAGAGGTTCCAATGATTCCTATAAATAAATACAAAAAGAAAACTCAGCAACTGTCAACTAAATACATTATTATTCAATGTATTAACAAAACAAGCTGGCAAGTCAGTACACTGTTGTGTTATGCTGTTATCATTTTTGTGGAATTGTATCGTACAGTATTTAACCCAGATATAGCCTATTATCGGCATGTAGTATGTAGTAGGCATAAAATCATCTGGTAAACATAGCAATAAAGTAGGAACAAGGAACGGAGAGGCTTCAAAACGCAAATAGGGTCAGATAATGCTTCATTGCTTGTAGAATGCCAATCGGAATAACTTGCAATTTGGTCATCGACAAATCACCCCCTCCCAACCAAAACATTGAATCCGCCCCTTCTCAGAAAGCCCATCCACCATTTACCCACTATTATTATTAGACTAATTAGTAAGTTACTCAATAATCTTATGGCAATCTTAATATCCAATAGTCACCACAGAAATATCATTTTTTATGATTCAGCATTTCTTACTTTTGGAAATGGCACATTAAATTGTCCAGGAGTCAGGGAAATAACCACCCCTATTAGGTAACCAAATAGCAGAGTACGTCACTGTTAGGCAACACTACTTTTGATAGTCGTTCGATGATTCCAACATGTAACTTGCTTATTATTTCTTGTTTACCTGTAGTGCATGAATCTGGCAACCAATTAGGAAGGCATCCACCATCGCAACCTGTCTCATGATGACATGAAGAATCTTGGCAATTACAAGTCAAATCGCAGAAGTACCCATAGGTTCCAGAGTCACATGCTAGTACAAATATATAAAGTGGACATAATTTAAAGGGATTACTACAAAGAATATCACATTGAAGGTTTAAAATGGGAATATAAGACGTGTTTAAAGCATGTTAAGATAATCAAATTAGTTAATTAATAAAGCATGATACTCGCGTAATAGTGAGGGGATTTATTACATTTTTGCTAGATATTTTAATGTACTGTATGACAACGACTGACCTAGAGGTGTGTGTTAGGTGTGCGCAGTCGCAAAATTCTGAGAAAAAAGCTAATCACGCCCTATGCTCTTTCATAACTTTTACGCTTTCGGATTGGGCGAAATAAAGGTTAAAATGAAGAGAAAACAAACAGAAAACATTATTTCTTTCGGTACTGGTGTTTTAGTGTAAATCAAAACAAATCTATATGACCCCTCTGTTTTATCTGATAAACCTACACATTTTAAAAACAACAGCGCATTAATCGCGCCAACAACATTCACGGTAAATTATGATTCATTTCCTTTCCTTGGGGTGTTCTCGAGGCCCAATTTGCATATTTTGTAATGACATTGTTTTCTAACTCCGAAGAAGCGTGCTCGAGTACAATAAACACCGTCTCCGCTCCCGGATACGCCACTCATAATGATGATGGTGGTGGCGGCGGCGACGGCGACGACGACGATGACGATGCAACAGATCCTTCCCTAAAATGCCTCCTGGGGCTCTGCTTCTGGATCCAAGTTGCGACACTTGGAGGTCCAGACTAGCTCTCAACCTTTCGAAAATCCTGGATCCGCCCCTGTTTAATAATATTCACCTATATTTTGACATTGAGAAATAGATAGCATTAGTATCATGAATAAACATTTTACGAACTGCAATACCACAAAAGACTTCTATCAGTATTTGAAGACGGCAGAGACCCGTCGACGTAACAATGTGGGCAAACGCTACTTACCTCGACAATATACCCCATCATATGTATGATACCCCTTCTCACATCCTTGATTAGTACTACAGGCACCGGTATCCCAATCACATGCAACATTATCCAGACAATGACAAATTGATGTACAATTTGAACCATAATATCCAATCGGGCAGATGCTAGGAACTAAAGAAAAAAATTACATGCTATATATGATTCGTTCTTTATAATGTATTGCAGAATCCACACTTTATCATTTTGCAGAATCCACACTTTATCATTATGGGTGACTTTAATGATGATGATTTTATCCCCTTTTGACTTATACTTCCTTTACACAAGTAGTTGATTTCTCAACGCGCAAAACATCGTGTCTTGACATGGCCTTTACGGATATACCCGAGGAATTCAAACCCTGTAAACTTTCGCCACTATGTACAAGTGATCATGCTCGGATTCTATTAAACACTGAAATAACTTAAACAGCCAAGAGTTAAAATTAAATAATTAAAAGGCGGTCATTAAGAGATTCTTCAATTCGTCATTCTGGAAAGATGATTACCTGATTGGTTTGGGATGATGTTTTCTGGTTATCGGATGCAGAAATTGCAGCTGCTAGTTTTGAAGGTATACTTTCAGAAGAATTCAATGCAATTATTCATCTAGTTCAATCTCGGGTGAAAGATACTGACAAACCTTGGTTTAATGACAGAATTCGGAAACTTGTCTCTAAACGGCAGCGTGCATAATGTGTTTGGAAACAACTAAAATAAGACGTTTATCATAAGAGAGTTCATAGCGAAATTAGAAAAGCTAAAAATCACTTTTTACAGCGAATGTATTGCGTCACTAAGAAAGCAGCAGCTGCACAAATGGCATAGGAAGGTAAAAAAGATTACTGAAAAAAGACTAACACATACAATAATACCACATTCTCGTCGCACTACGTCACTTCGGCATGCACTCACAAGTTGAAAATTGGCACGACGTATGGACACAGGCACAAGTATGGATGTTCTTGTAAGTGTTATACAAACAATACTGCTACTTTTCACTCTACTCTACTGGCTGACGGTGACATTTGTCCCCACCCAGGACCAGTTAAAAACCCATGTAGTATCTGCGAGAGACCTGTAGAAAAAAACCACCGTGCGTCCATTGTCAGGTATGTGAACACGATAGTCATATAAAACGTGGTCATATTTTCAGTCAAAAAACTATCATCCACAATTAAAGTTTGTCTGTTCGAAATGTCTCTATCAAGAACTTTCTGGACCTTTTGACACAATAGATACAGGCCAAGCTATTGAACTTCCTATCAAATATCTTGCTGATTTTCGTTGAAGCAAAAAAGCTAACATGGCTATAGCCCATGTTAACATAAATAGCCTGTTTGGAAAAGTAGATCAACTACGACTCTATTTAGCAAGCAATTGTATACACATTTTTACTATAGCAGTAAACAAAAATATGATGACTCCATTTGAGACAACCAACTCAGTATCGCTGGATATGATCTACTCCGCAGAGACAGATACCGTAATGGTTGAGGCCTTGTAATGTACATTTCAGATTCTCTATCCTACAACGTAAATCACTATAATGACATCAACATCAAATACAATTCAGTGAATCTCAAGGCCAAACGTGGTAGTATATTGCAACTTCTCTCCAAGAAGGTTAGGAATCTCGCACCGAAGACCATAGTTGTAAATAACATCGAAATCTGCAAACCCCAAATGGTTGCAGATGCTTTTAACAACTATTTTGTCAATATCGGTCCTTCTCTTATTAGAGATCAACAAACACAACATCCATACCATATAGAGGTTAATAACCAACACTCTCCTGGTTTTGCCTTCCAAAGTGTTAGCCAGAAAGATGTTGAGGAGGAGTTACTCAAGGCTGATCTCAAAAGGCTACCGGTTCGGACGGAATCGGGGGCAGGATTCTGAGGCTTGCAGCCAAACAAATTTCTAAACCACTCACTAACATCATCAATCATTCTATAAACTCCAACACATTCCCCCAAATCTGGAAACAACCTTGCATCACCCCTATACACAAATCAGGAGATATCCATGACCTAAAAAATTATCGACCTATTTCCATATTGTGTAATTGCTCCAAAATCTTTGAAAAAACAATTCACACTCAACTTTACAACCACTTCACCAAACATAATCTCCTCTGCGCCAGTCAATCTGGTTTCAGATCTGGCTTTTCCACACTGTCAGCAGTAACTAACACATTAAACAACTGGTACGCTTATATTAACAACGGATTTCTGACTGCCGCTGTTTTTATCAATCTCCGCAAGGCTTTCGACCTTGTGGATCACCAACTTCTTGTTAATAAGCTTTGCCACTATAACATTTCTCCATCATCATCACAACTTATAAAATAATACTTATCTAATCGCATCCAACACGTAAAAATTTAATCCAACATATCCTCCCCAAAAACAGTTCGTATGGGTATACCTCAAGGTTCCCTCATCGGCCCATTACTTTTCACGATTTTCATCAATGACCTTCCAACATAATCAAACACTAAAACATTGACATGTACGCTGACGACACAATCATCTACTACTCATCACAATATCCAAGACAAATAGAAAAGAGTCTCAACACAGACCTCGCTAATATTGTTAAATGGCTTTCGCATAACAAACTAATCATCAACACAAATAAGACAACATCAATGCTCATAGGAACCCAAAATAAAATTCGTCAACACAAAACAATCAATGTTAAAATTAATGACACTAAAATTAACCAAACTCATGAACACAAACATCTCGGAATAATCATAGACCTTACACTTTCATTTCATTCACATACACTCTGCCGGGCAATCTCCATCTTACCTCGCGCACGCAAGTTTATTGACACACGCACCTCTATCCTCCTTTACAACACTATCATTCTTCCCCATATTGATTACTGCTGCAGTGTGTGGAGACCTAGATCTGAATCCAATATCAACACCATACAAAAAAAAGCAAAACAAAGCTTTCCGAATAATTTTACACGCTCACACTTTCACTCCACGCGAAACACTGTACAACAGCCTCATTATATACACAATCCAAGATCGTATAGATTTACAGTTGGGATGTTTAGCTTTCAGGGCTGCAACTGGTTCAGCTCCGGACTACCTTTCCCGTCATCTAACCAGAAACCCCGAAAGAGCAGTCTGCATTAGAACTGTTCGACATGGTATTTTCCAGGTTCCCTTTTCACACATTGAGACCTTCAAGAACAATTTTCTATTTAAAGCACCTTCCTCACTAAATGCACTACCTTCAGATATTCGCAATTCTATATCCCTGAACATTTTTAAATCAAAACTAAAAACTTACCTCACCCCAAAATCCGAAATGAGTAGAAACTGTCTCCTTGATGGTCTCAACATGCCACCATCATTTTTGCATACACGTATATTTTTTTAATTTAATTTTAAATATTTAAATA